>JAJEJO010005015.1:0-51163 GCA_020662805.1 Glaucomys volans | reverse complement strand
TTTAAAAAATTGCTACTTAAATTGTTGTGCCATATAAAGAAAAACTGGACACATCTTACAGCATACACAAAAGTTAACTCAAAAAATGGATGAAATATTTAAACATAGGATCATGAACTAAAACTTCTAGAAAAAAACAGGGGAAAATCTTCATGATATTGGTCTTAGTGATGATTTTATAGATGTGATACCAAAGGCACAGGCAACAAAAGCAAACAGGAGACAGTGTCAAAGTAAATTGAGCCTACACACCAATGGAAGTGGACACAATCACCACCATATATGTGATGAGAGGTTAACTTTCAGAATATAAGGAATTCCAAAAACCAACAACTCAATAAAAACAAACAAAACAAAAACCTGATAATCTGCATTAAAAAAAGTGAGCTAATGACCTGAATTGACAGTTCTCCAAAGAAGATATTCAAATAATAAGTACATGAAAAAAATGCTTCACATTACTAATCATCAGGAAAATGCAAGCCAAAAGTTTGAGATACAACCTCACGTGTCAGGTACTTATCACATAAAAAAGGACCAGTGTTGGTAAGGATGTAGGGAAATTAGAAACCTTGTGCACAGTTGATGGGAATGCAAACAGATGCAGCTGCTGTGGAAAACAGTAGGTTTCTCAGAAACTTAAAAATAGAATTATTATATGTTAGAGTAATTCTACTTTTGGATATTTATTTTAAAATGTAAGTCAGGTTCTTGAATAAACATTAGCATTCCATTAATGCTAATGGAATGCTCCAGATAAATGCCACATGATTCCACTTGTTTGAGGTACCCAAAATGGAATCAAAGTAGAATAGTGGTTGCTAGGTGCTGAGAGGGAAATGGAGAATTACTAATTGTGATGGTTAATTTTATGTGTCAACTTGATTGGGTTAAGGGATGCCCAGATAACTGGTAAAAATTATTTCTGGGTTAGTCTGGTAGAGATTACCATATGAATCAGTAGACTAAAGAAATACGATTCACTGTCAACAATGTGGGCAGACATCATCCACTCCATTGAGGGTCTGGATAGACAAGTCAGAGGAAGAGCAAATTCACTTTCTCCTTGAGCTGGACCATCCATCTTCACTTGCCCTTTGACTTTGGAACTCATGGTCCTGGTTCAAGGGCCTTTGGGCTATGAGTACTTTACCAGAGCCTCTACCCTATTCATTCTCAGGCCTTTGTGTCAGACTGGGAGATACACCTTTGGCTCCCCTGGTTCTGAGGCCTTAAGACTTGAACTTAATTTTTTAAGTCTCCAGTTTGCAAATGCAGACTGTGGGCACTTGTCTTCCATAAACATGTGAGCAGTTTTCTTAATATATGTCTGTATTTATCTTGTTGGTTCTGTTTTCTGGAGAAACTAACTAACACACTAATCAACACATAAAGTTTCAGCAAGTGAGATTTATAATTTCTAGAGATCTGCTGTACAACATTATACCTATAGTCAGCAACAATGTTTTTGCATGCTTAAAATTTATTAAGGGTGTAGAGCTTAAGTTGTGTTCTTACTCCAATAATAAAAAATGAAAGCAGCAGTGAATTCTGCAACCAGTCTGTGTCTCCCTTAAATACTAAAGGTTTTCAATGAAAAAAGATGCTAAATATCAAGATTATTTTTATCATTACTTGTATTTTGTGCATTTCAATTTCTTTTGATAAATGTTATCTGGATGAGATTTCCAAATTATTTACATGAATCTCTATCTCGATGAAAAGAGATATTATTTCCTGTTGTTTCATCTTGGATGGCAGGCAGAAGAAATTCCACCTTACTACCCATTCAATGAAGTTCAGACACCTAAATTTCAAGGTGTATGCTCTGCCTTTGCTTCCCATTTATGTTATATATTTACTATTGTTTGATAATTATATTATTAATCATTATTAATGCTTATGGTATCAATGTGATGCCATGTGTCTATCAATTTATTGATATTTTATTATTGATAATTACTAGCAGTTGTATATTAAATGAATTAACAAAAATAAGCAAAACCAATATTAATGGTAATGAATGCCATTGATTGATTACTTAGGGTAATCACCCACAGTTTACCTTTGGTACTTAACACTCCAAATGACTCAATGAAATAAATAATATTTTCTTCTTTAAGATTTGGAAAGTGAGAGAAAGCTTGATTGATAGTCCCAAAATCCTTTAGCTTGGAATCTGCTATATGGTATTTAAATATGGTAAATTTGACTCTTTAATGACTGTGCCTTGCTGCCTTGATTTCCTTTCTCTTTAATTTTTTAAAATAAAAATTGGTCTTTTTACTTCTTAGGAAAGATGAGCCTTAAGTTTTTTCCAGTAGATTGTGGTAAATAAAAAGAGTTTGGAGCAGATAATTAAAATGGGAAATAGAAATTCTGCCAAAGGTAGAAATCACACAAAATTTCACAGGAAAGAAAGCTAGAGACAGCACTCAGAAAGTTTAAGGGTATTTTTAAAAGCACAATTTTATAGATTGCTATTTAAAGCAGCTTTGATCATTTTTTCCATACTGATTGAATTCTCTTATGTTGTAATATGGAAAATATTCTGATGGACATTGAAATTGAGACTTGGAGGGTAATAAATGATTCCTGTCATCAAGTACAGCACATCTCTGTGGGAGGGGTGAAAAGAGACAAGATGAAAATCATGATGTGATCAATTCTCTAACATGACTATGAGATCAGAAGCAGAAGTTTGGGTCATCATATAAATGAGAGATTACTACATGTATTTGTGTTTTCCTCTTTTCTTCCACTAAAATGGGAATCAAGGAAAGAATTTTGAGGAATAAAATATTTCCACTTACCACCTGCAGAGAGTGTTCAACATGGGTGATGATGTTGGGTACACATGCTGAAAAACAAAGGAAAGCATGCAATGAAATAAGGAAAAAATTACCCAACACATTGATTCTAATTAACTTTAGGTCTCCTTTGCTTCACATTTTGGTAATATATCTATGGGGAAATTTTTCCATCAAGGAGACCAGGATGAAACCTGTCTTCATCCATCAATGCTGTGAGTGAGTACAGCATTATCAAGAAAGAAGAGAACAGTCTGGTGGTTACTGTGAATAAAGATGCTGTCAATTCTCCCTAGAGCAAACAAATAAAATCAAAGTAAAATACAGAGAATATAAAGAGAACCATGATTTGTGGAGGTCCCACCATTAGGGAAGGTTGACCAGCACCATGCCACTCTCTTAATTTGTTTGCCATTAGAAATTTAGTCTGTTTCCTTGCAGAAAACATGTTTTCCTCTACCTAATTATTTTATCTTCTATTTAAAATACTCATCATTCTCAGGATAAGGTCAGAGATCAAATGAGTTGAATTTAAAAAAAGTAGTCCTTTGAATAGCTATATACTTCAATTCAGGCTTCCTAAATACATTTCCTTTTGAAAGAGAAAAATATTGTTTGGAGTGCTCAGATGTGAATCATACTTCACAGCTGATGGCAATTTCCACAGTCTTACAAGCAGAAATCAAATTGTCTTAAATATTCTTAAACTTCCTCTCTCCCCATTGCACCTCTCAGAAAGCAACCTACTTTGAGTATGAAGCTGAACTGTGGCAATGATCATGTTTATCCAATTAGCAATAACTGGCCCAGTGGTAGGAACATGGTTCTGGAAGTACATCACTTGGGTTTGAATCCTGACTCTATCATTTTTGTGACTTAGGCTTTGTGACTTAGGGCAAATTGCCTAACTCAATCCTGTGGTAGTATCCTCATTTGTAAAATGCAGAAAACAATAATAACCTCATAGAGCAGTTGGTAAGCTTAGATTAGTGGAACATGTAAAGCTTAGTACTTCTTTCAGAACAGTTAGTATATAATTTTTATTATTAATATTCATATTGCCATGGCTGTTATTATAATTATCTGATTGATTATCCTAATTTTATAGATTTCAATATTTAAGAGTGGTAGTTTTCTCATTTTGCTGTTTTTTTTCCTGTTAAATATTCATTCATTGTGGTATATTTTATTAATATAAGCATTTAAATTGAAACATGGTAAGTCATACAAATGCTTCGATAAACCAAATGGTATTATGGTGATAAATGATGTAGCATGTGGGCTGGAGATGGAGTATTGTTTTAGAGGGAAAACTGCTTCAAATTTGATAAGCTTAAACATATTGAAAGTGTATTATTACAAATCATGCTGCACTAGTATATTTTTATTTGATTACCTCTAGTTAGATTTTCATTTTCCAAACATAGAAAAACCCAAATAATCCAAGAAATTAAAAAGAATTAAATTAAAAATTAAAAATTAATTAAAAAGAATTTACCCTGCCACAGTGGTGCATGCCTGTAATCCGAGTGGCTGGGAAGGCTGAGGCAGGAGGATTGTGAGTTCAAAACCAGCCTCAGCAAAAGCAGGCTGCTAGGCAACTCAGTGAGACCCTGTCTCTAAATAAAATACAAAACAGGGGATGTGGCTCAATGGTCCAGTGCCTCTGAGTTCACTCCCCAGCACAAAAAACCAACCAATCAACCAACCAACAAAACACCTTAGAAGCATGCCACAAGTAAAAATAACCTTGTTTTCGTAAGTCAATGACAAGACAGAATTTTGTTAAAGAGGGAAATGAATCTCCTAAGGGAACTGATTACTGCTTTTGTTTGCTACATTTTCTATGGAGCCATCCCCAATAAACACGAATTTTACAGGCAAACAGAAATGATATTTGGTCTTGAGACTTAACCTCCTATGCCATCACCAAATTATTTGAACTACGAACATGGAGGGGGTGTGAGCAATTTTGGGGATTTCATTGATTTGTAGAGCCACTGTGAATCCCAACAGGGAACCTTTTCTAAACGAGAAACTGGTGACGTTAGCTGAAATAATTTTAATCTCTGATTTCTAAATATCCTCATTGTTAGAATTTCTTGGACGACTTTTGGAAATGTAAATTCCTCATTTCCACCATAAATGAACTTACTTAAAGATATTTGAAAATTGGCCTGCTTTCTGCCAAGTGATATTCTGGAGCCTGGAAATACAGTGTTGAATAAGACAGTGACATATTCCTATGGAGGTTAAGTTCCAAGTATTTAGATAACAAAATATATAAAATACATAAACTCAGAGAAAATTAAAAATGATTAGAGGATTGTTGAACACTTACTATAATTTTAGTTGTTTGATATGACTTTCCTAGAGAAGTGACATTTGACCTAATAACAAAAATAAACCATCAGATTGAGAGACAAGAAGTTGGGGTCAAAGGAAGTAAAGGTGCAAACATCCAGAGGGATAAATGTGAAACTTTGGAGGAACCAAAAGAGCAACACAAGAGCAATATGCTATAAGGTATGTTCAAAGAAGAAGAAAGGGAGGTATGCAGAACACAGCAAGGAGGGCTGGGATATAAGGCACTTATACTCTATTCCATTCTTTCCCTCTTGACTTGGGGAAAACGGAAATATTTCTTCCCATTGACGAAATGTTTCATTTAAACTTCCAGAATGATATATACCCCTTTCTTGCTGGCTCTTCCTAGGAAGATTTTAGGATAATCTTTGTTTTTTTTTAAAATGAATTTGCATTTTTATTTGTTATTTTTAGATACATGTGACAGTGGAGTGTATTTTGTCATATCATACATACATAGAGTATAACTTCCCATTCTTGTGGTTGTACGTGATGTGGAGTTACACTGGTCATGTATTCATATAAGAACACAAGAAAGTAATGTCAGATTCATTCCACTGTCTTTCCTGGTCCCATCCCACCACCCTTCTCTTCATTCCCCTTTGTTTAATCTAATGAAGTTCTATTCTTCCCTCCTGAGATTCCTTCTTTTGTATGTACATTTTTCCAATTTTAAATTCATTTTGTTATGAAATACTTCATAACCAGACTACATATATAAAATATGTCATTTTTCATGTTCATTAAAAACATTATTTTTAATGCTTTCTGTTGCAAATATTATTACTGTGAACACTGCCATTAATATCTCCTTGTAAACACTGGTAAGGAAGTCTATTAGGTAGTATTCTTAGCAGTAGAATTGCTTTATTATAAGCAATGCTTCAATTCTTCTTGATCATGCCAAATTCATTTCAAAGCAGTTTTACTAATTTATACAGCATTCAGAGGCATAAGTGGGTTCTCTTTGAACCACATTTTTGTCACTTTTGGAATTTACATTTTTGATAAAATTTATTGTAGCTAGTTTAGTAAATATTAAATGGTATTTTCTCATAGATTTAACTTGTATTTCTGGTTCCTGGGGAATTTAACATGTTGTTTTGTGGATTTTTTTGAAAATTTATTTATTTTGATTCATTGTACACAAATGGAGTGCAGCTATTGTTTCTCTGGTTGTACAAAAAGTAGAGTCACAAAATCTGTGCATTCATACATGTACACAGGGCAATGATGTCTGTCTCATTCTATTATTATTATTACCTTCCCACCCCGACCCTACCCCTCCCTTCCCACTATGCAATCTATCTTTCCTCCATTCTTGCCTCCCTTCCACCCCACATTATGCATCATCAACACTTATCAGAGAGATCTTTCGGCCTTTGGATTTTTGGGAATGGCTGATCTCACTTAGCGTGACAGTTTCCAACATCATCCATTTACCTGCAAATGCCATAATTTGATTCTTCTTTATGGCTGGGTAATATCCCATTGTGTATATATACCACAGTTTCTTTATCCATTCATCTCTTGAAGGGCATCTAGGTTGGTTCCATGGTCTAGCTATTGTGAACCGAGCAGCTATGAACATTGATGTAGCTGCATCACTGTAGTAATCTGATTTTAAGTCCTTTGGGTATAGCCAAGGAGTGGGATAGCTGGGTCAAATGGTGGATCCATTCCAAGTTTTCTAAGGAATCTCCACACTGCTTTCCAGAGTGGTTGCACCAACTTGCACTCCCACCAGCAATGTAAGAGTGTACCCTTTTTCCCACATCCTCGCCAATACCTGTTGTTGCCTGTGTTCTTAATAAAAGACATTCTAATTGGGGCAAGATGAAATCTTAAGGTGGTTTTGATTTGCATTTCTCTTATAACGAGGGATGTTGAACATTTTTTCATATATCTGTTGATTGCTTGTAGATCTTCCTCTATAAAGTGTCTGTTCTTTTCCTTGGCCCATTTATTGATTGGGTTATTAGTGTTCTTGGTGTAAAGATATTTGAGTACTTTGTAGATCTGGAGATTAGTGCTCTATCTGAAGTGTGTGTAGCAAAGATTTTCTCCCACTCTGAAGGCTCTCTCTTCACATTGCTGATTGTTTCCTTTGCTGAGAAAAAGATTTTTAGTTTGACTCTATCCCAATCATTGATTCCTGCTTTTATTTCTTGCGCTTTGGGAGTCATGTTAAGGAAATCTGGTCCTAGGCCAACATGATGAAGATTTGGACCTATTTTCTCTTCTATTAGGTGCAGGGTCTCTGGTGTAATTCCTAGGTCCTTGATCCATTTTGATTTGAGTTTTGTACAGGGTGAGAGAGATGGGTTTAGTTTCATTTTGCTGCATATGGATTTCCAGTTTTCCCTGTACCATTTGTTGAAGAGGCTATCTTTTCTCCATTGTATGTTTTTGGCTCCTTTGTCAAGTATGAGATACCTGTATTTATGTGGGTTTGTCTCTGCATCCACTATTCTATACCATTGATCTACCTGTCTATTTTGGTGCCAATACCATGCTGTTTTTGTTACTATTGCTCTGTAATGTAGTTTAAGGTCTGGTATTGTGATACCCCCTGCTTCGCTCTTCTTGCTAAGAATTGTTTTAGCTATTCTGGGTCTCTTATTCCTCCAAATGAATTTCATGATTGCTTGCTCTATTTCTATGAAGTCCATCATTAGAATTTTAATTGGAATTGCATTAAATTTGTATAGCACTTTTGGTAGTATGGCCATTTTGACAATATTAATTCTGCCTATCCAAGAACATGGGAGATCTTTCCATCTTCTCAGACTTTCTTTAATTTCTTTCTTTAGTGTTCTGTAGTTCTCATTATAGAGGTCCTTCACCTCTTTTGTTAGATTGATTCCCAAGTGTTTTATTTTTTTGAGGCTATTGTGAATGGGGTGGTTTTGCTAATTTCTCTCTCAGAGGATGCATCACTTACCAATAAAAATGCATTAGATCTATGAGCATTTATTGTATATCCTGCTACTTTACTGAATTCATTTATGAGTTCCAGAAGTTTTCTCGTGCAATTTTTAGGCTTCTCTAAATAGAGAATCATGTCATCAGCAAATAGGGATAGTTAGAGCTCTTCTTTTCCTATTTATATCCTCTAATTTCTTTGGTCTGTCTATAGCTAGAGTTTCAAGGGTGATGACTATAAGTGGAGAAAGAGGGCATCCCTGCCTTGTTCCAGTTCTCAAGGGGTTTGCTTTCAGTTTCTTTCCATTTAGGATGATGTTAGCTGTGGGCTTAGCATAGATAGCCTTTACAATGTTAAGGAATGTTCCTACTGTCTCTATCTTTTCTAGTGTTTTGAGCATGAAGGGGTGCTGTATTTTATCAAATGTTTTTGCTGCATCTATTGAAATAATCATGTGGTTCTTGACTTTAAGTCTGTTGATGTGGTGAATTACATTTATTGATTTCCAGATGTTGAACCGACCTTGCATCCCCAGGATGAAACTCACTTGATCATGGTGCACTATCTTTTTAATATGCTTTTGTATGTGATTTGCTAAAATTTTGTAAGAATTTTTGCATCTGTGTTCATTAGGGATATTGGTCTGAAATTTTCTTTCCTCCATGTGTCATTGTCTGGTTTTGGTATCAGGGTGATATTAGCTTCATAGAATGAGTTTGGAAGGGTCCCGTCCTCCTCTATTTCATGAAATACTTTGAGGAGTATTGAAATGAGCTCTTCTTTGAAGGTCTTGTCTAACTTGACTATGAATCCATCTGGTCCTGGACTTTTCTTTGTTGGTAGGCTTTTGATGACTTCTTCTATTTCCTTGCTTGCAACCGATCTATTTGAGTTGTGTATGTCCTCCAGATTCAATTTGGGTAGCTCTTATGCCTCCAGGAACCTGCTGATGTCTTCCAGGTTTTCTATTTTGTTGGAGTATACATTTTCAAAATAGCTTCTAATTATGTTTTATATTTCATTAGAGTCTGTTGTGATATTTCCTTTTGCATCATGAATTTTAGTAATTTGAGTTTTCTCTCTCCTTCTTGTCATTAGTGTGGCTAAGGGTTTATCAATTTTTTTTTATTTTTTCAAAGAACCAACTTTTTGTTTTGTCAATTTTTTGAATTGTTTCTTTTGTTTCAATTTCAATGATATCTGCTCTGATTTTAATTATTTCCTGTCTTCTTCTACTTTTGTTGATGACCTGTTCTTCTTTCTCTAGGACTTTGAGCTGTAATATGAGGTCATTTATTTGTTTGCTTTTCATTCTTTTATTGAATGAGCTCCATGCAATGAATTTTCCTCTTAGCACTGCTTTCATACTATCCCAGAGATTTTGATATGCTGTATCTTTGTTCTCATTGACCTCTCAGAATTTTTTAATTTCCCCCCTAATGTCTTCTGCTATCCATGCATCATTCAGTAGCATATTATTTAATGTCCAGGTGTTGGAGTCATTTCTGTTTTTCATTTTATCATTGATTTCTAATTTCATTCCATTATGATCTGATAGAATTCAAGGTAGTATCTCTATCTTTTGTATTTGCTAAGAGTAGCTTTGTGGCATAACATATGGTCTATTTTAGAGAAGGATCCATGAGCTGCTCAGAAAAAAATGTATTCGCTTATTGATGGGTGGAATATTCTATATATGTCTGTTAAATCTAATATAGTGATTGCGTTATTGAGTTCTATGGTTTCTTTGTTCAATTTTTGCTTGGAAGATCTGTCCAATGATGAGGGAGGTGTGTTAAAATCACCCAGTATTATTGTGTTTTTGTTTATTTGGTTCCTGAAATTAAGAAGGATCTGATTGACATACATGGATGCGCCATTGTTTGGGACATGAATATTTATGATTGTTATGTCTTGTTGATTTAGCTTCCCTTAAGCAGTATGAAATGTCCTTCTTTATCCCTTCTGACTAACTTTTGCTTGAAGTCTGCTTTATCTGAAATGAGGATGGAAACCCCAGCTTTTTTACTCAGTCCATGTGCATCGTATATTTTTTCCCAACCTTATACCTTTAGTCTGTGGGTATGTTTTTCTATGAGATGAGTCTCTTGGAGGCAGCATATTGTTGGGTCTTTCTCTTTAATCCAATCTGCCAGTCTATGTCTTTTGGTTGATGAGTTTAGGCCACTAACATTCAGGGTTATTATTGAGATATGACTTGTATTCCCAGTCATTTGACTTATTTTTGCCACCTAGATTTCTCCTTTAATTGGCTGTTCCTTTAGGGCAATTCCTCCCTTTGTTGCCTTACATTGTTGTACTTCATTTCTTCCTCTTGAAGTACTTTGCCAAGAATTTCCTATAAAGCAGACTTTCAATTTGTGAGTTCTTTTAGCTTGTGTTTATTATGGAAGGATTTTATTTCTTCTTCAAATCTGAAGGTAAGTTTTGCTGGGTATAAGATTCTTGGTTGGCATCCATTTTCTTTCAGTGCTTGAAATATATTGTTCCAGGCCCTTCTTGCTTTTAGGATCTGGGCTGAGAAGTCTGCTGATATTCGTATTGGTTTCCCTTATATGTAATCTGATGTTTTTCTCTTGCAGCCTTTAAAATTCTATCTTTATTTTGTATGTTAGGTATTTTCATTGTAATGTGCCTGGGTGTGGATCTCTTATGATTTTGTGCATTTGGTGTCCTATAAGCCTCTTGAATTTGATTTCCCATTTCATCCATCAGATTTGGGTAATTTTTCTGACATTATTTCTTTGAACAGATTATTCATTCCTTTGTATCTCTGTGCCTTCCTCAATCCCAATAACTCTTAAATTTGGTCTTTTCATGCTGTTCCATAATTCTTGGAGGTTCTGTTCATGATTCCTTACCATCTTCTCTGTTTGGTTGAGTTTGTTTCAAGATTAAATATTTTGTCTTCATTGTCTGAGGTTCTGTCTTCCAATTGTTCAAGCCTGTTGGTTAAGCTTTCTATTGAGTTTTTAATTTGGTTTATTTTGTCTTTCATTTCAAGAATTACTGTTCGTTTGTTTTTTTTTTAAGAATCTCTATCTCTTTATTGAAATGATCTTTTACTTCCTGCAGTTGCTCTTTAAGCATTGCGTGCATTTGCTCTCTTGACTCTTTGTTTGCTTCTTGATCATTTTAATTATGTACATTCTGAACTCCCTTTCTGACAATGCTCCTGCCATGGTGTCATTGAGTTCTTTTGGTACAGTATCTGGGTTTGTTTGGGACATTTTCTTCCCATGTTTTCTCATGTTGCTAGTGTATCTTCCCCTCTAGTAGTACAAATCCTAGGTATTGCAGTGTCCCCTTAAATACTTATAAGGTTTCTGCCCAATTTCCAGTACCTCCCCTTGAAGTGAGAGATCAATATTGGTCACACACCATATAAACAATATGCATCCTTAATCTAAATAGTCCCTATTGAGATATTAACAGTGTTGTCTTAATTAACAGAGATGAGTTCAAATTAGTATCCACACATAACCAATAAGTTTGCAATAAGTACTGCAACCTAATGTTGGACAGAGAGGATGAGGAGGTGTATAGGCCATAACATTGATGAGATAAGAAGTGAGACTATAGATACACTATGTCATAGGAATAGTGGAGGTGGAATTAAAAGAAATATGTTGTTAGCATGAGAAAAAAGGAGATTCTCCAAGGAAACGGATGTATAAGAGGAAGACAGAGTGATAAGAATATTAGTAAAAGAAAACGATAGGAATAGAGTGATTATATTAGTATAATAGTGATAGTACAACTAATTTAAAAATGTTCTGCAATAAAATTATACTGTACAGTTCAAACCTCTTATTTTCCAATGGCCTGATGCCTGAGAGGTGCTTGTTCAAGCGGTGACCCAAGAAGGGTGCTGTCTCCCTACCTCCTGTTTGGGAATAATCAATGTTTCTGGACAGAGGTGACCTGGTGCAGATAGATGGTCAGTTGCAGCACCAGCGCTAGCCTCTGGGTCAGGGTGTGGGCCTGGCACTAGATAGGGTGGGGGAGCGGGGCACAGACCTGTGCTCCATGTTAGAGACACTGGGCTTGATGCCCCAGGTAGGCCTGAGCTCCCCACTGGACACTCAAGCGGCAGCAGGCTTGTGCTCCTCCGCTGGGAATTCCAGTCACAGACCTGGTGGCTCAGCAGGCCTGGTGCTTTCTGCAGGAGAAGCTGTACCAGATGGCAAGGAAGTCCTGATCTCCAACGCTGGGTGCTCGCCAGCAGCTCTGTGCCCAGAGCCGGAACTCTGGGGGGCAGGCCCGGGTTCCCCACTGGGGACTCAGGTGGGTGCAAGCCAGTGCTCTGGGCTGAAGATGCTGCTCCTGGTGGCATGGAAGACCTGATCTCCATGTTGGGGGCTCACCGACAACTGGAATTATTTTTGTTGAATATCTGTTCAGATTCCTTTTTGTTTCAATTACTTGACTCTTCATTATTAATTTTTAGTTTATTTATATATTATGAAGTGAAAACTGAATTTGGAACAAAAATAAAATGAGATGAAGACAACTAAAAATAATGTTTATTGCTTATTTTTCTAATATTTTGTGTCTTATTTCTACTTTTCTCTGTAAATAAGATCCCTGATAGTGTGTTAAATGAAAACCTCTTAGCATATGTGCTTTTGTTTTATGAGTTTAGAGAAAATAATTGTAACATTACCATCAATATTGTATTTTACATTAAGTAAAGTGTTTGCTATAAGGTTTTGTTTCCATTTTCTGTAGAAGGCTTTCTTTCCATCAAAGAAATTATTTTATCCTTATTGGCTATTGGTGTTATCATGTTATATGCTATATTTTTGTATGTAATTTAGGATGATATTGTGATCTTTCCCCCTTAACTTGTTAATGTGACAAATTTCATTAGTAAATTCAATACTTGCATGGCTTGTTCCTTGCATCGAAACCATCAAGTATAGTTTTTGATCTCTGAAGAACTTAAGTCATTTAAGTTACTTTCCATTTCATCATGTACCTACTTTGTCAGTCCATGTTCAATTTGTTCCAGATATTTTTAAAATTTGAAAGCAAAGGAGATTAATTAAGAGAAATGAATCGATAGCTAACCTGCAAAATAGAACTTTTTTGGAGGTGAAATTTTTAGTAATAAGTTACTTCTGAACTCTTTCTGATCACATTGACAGTAAAATTGTCTGCCTTCTTTATAATGATAAGGTTGGAAGATCCTGAAACTGCCCCCTCAAGATCTTTGGTTCTTTACCTATGAAAATACTTTTTATGTCTGGACAGAAAATTATGTATATATTTAGTGCCAACACATCTGAAAATATTCCTTCATATCTTGCAAAATTTAGATCCTAGATAACTCAGTTTTTCCTTATTTTAACCCCCTTAATCTTCTTATCAGCTGTAATTTCATGGGAAATATGACAGAAGCTACTTCAATATGCTCAGAATGGCCCTCTCTTAGTCACTAGTGTGATGTCCTTGAAATGAAAATATTTGCCTCAACTCTCTTCCCTGAAGATATTTATTTTTTCTTATAAGTGTTCTTTGTCAACAACAACAAAAAAGTCATTCTTGAAACTATTTCTCTACTTGTTCAGCTAGGTTTCTAGATTACACTTATTCTAACTTACCTGTTACGGAATCTGAAATTTGAGAGGATATTGAGCAATGTAACATATTCAATAAAATAACTTGTTTGATGATCTGTTTGTTTACTGATTTGCTCCTTGTAACTCCTACTTTTGAAGGCTACTTGCTGTTGCTCTTTAAAGATAAGCTGCAAAGTCAACTATTTGACCAATGTTTTGATATAAAAAAAATGTTGTCAACTTCATGATGTTGATTGAAGGTGGACCTCAAGGGTTCCATCAAACACTAACTTTGCAACTTACCTCCTTCCCATTGGTTACTTCATATATTGAAATGTGTTCGATGTAAGCTAGGAGTTAAACACTAACTGACTTACATTGAATCAGACTCAGATTTTGTGGACAGAACCACTATAATAGATGGTGTTCAGTAATCTAGGCAGTGGTTCATTAGGACAAAGGAAAGTTATATTGTGTGTTTGGAAAATTGTCCAAGAACTCTTTGTTTATGCCAAAACATAGAAAAGGGAAGAGTTACATAAATAAATAATATGTGATCCAATGGAAGACAAATGTACAACATACAAAATTCTTCTTTTCCACCCTCAAAGTACATAGGAGGAAAAGGTAAATTTCCATTTTCAATTGCACCATGAAGACCTCAAAAATATAAATACATACATACAAAATTCTGACACTTTTAATAACATTTAGAGAATACTTATGAAATAATGCACAAAATGCGACTCTGCCTTTCTATAATAACATGTATGGAAGTTACTGGATCCAGGTAGTCATAATAATTGGTAAGAGTTGCTTTCCTTGAAATAGACTAAGATCTCCCAGTGCAAAGCAAGGTGGTATTGACAAGTTCACATTGATCAATAGAATGTGGTTTTAGTCTCCTTTCAAAAATTTATTACTTTAGTAGGGGTAATTCTGATTTTTGTACACTGTTGTCTTTGGGATTTAGAAATATAGCTAATGTAAGAAAGAGATTCCTGTGTATCTAAACCTTGCTACCAAGGTTAAGTATCTAGGTATCTTAACCTAGCAACATTCCCTGGAAGTCCTTTCTGTAATTTGTTTCAAAAAGCTTTGTTTTTCACTTTGTTTCTGCAACTCTTCTCTTTTTCTTTTTTTTAACTTCCAGTCAAATGGTGTTTATTTATAGAAATCTGGAAATAGTCTAAGTGAAAAAATATTTCTGAATATGTAACATCAGTGGATTTAACTGCAAATCAAATATATTTTGAAAGAATCATCTCAATATTAGTGCATCTTCTTACATATTTTAATTTTTATTAACCTGTATTAATTATACATATGTATGGGTTGCAGGGTGATATTTCCATATATGCGTACAGTGTGTGTACCTCTTTTCAAGTTTTCTAGTAATAGAGGACTCCCAGGCCGAGGAAATTCTCTACTTCTTATTTTGCTCTTATTTATTTTCATCCAATTTAATTAATTAATTGTTCAATGAAAACTTAAAATATGCTAATTGCAACAAGCAGAATAATCAATTATTTTTCAAGAAACAGTTAACAATCTTCCTTGCCCCTCTGCTCATGCTCCTGTGTTCCTGATTGCTAAGGGCTTGGCTTATATCCCTCAATATCAGCCTCTGTTCTATGCCAAGATAATGCTATCCTTTAACAAAAGTTATACTGAGCAATTATTTGTCATTAAAAGGTATACTACAAATATATTTAACCTGATAACATTGTTCATTTTTACTTCCAATAAATAATAAAAAGGACAATCTCTTGGAAGATATCTTTAAAGTTCAATTATATAGTACTGATTTGTTAGAGCCTTTTAAGTGTTCATAATAGTTGGACCAAGTTTCCAAATGTGTTATGAATATCACTATGCATATATTTGTATTCTGCATGCATGTCTTTATATCTGCAATCAAAACTCTATCCAGCTTATCAGTATGCACTGCAAACTTTGCTTGGACCACTGATATTATCAAGATTCTTATGCTATTTACTAGAAACTTGATGCTCGCCTTCTCCCTTATGTATAATCAGTGACAGATTTCTAACTGGTGTTAAAGGTGTTTACTACCTCAATCTACATATTTACAAACACAATTTGGTTTATACATATTCAGTTGTTCTTATGCTTGGATAGATGTCTACATAATGTTGATTTACAGGTGCACTGATAAAGAAATATATGCCTGAATGTAAATCAAAGTAACAGATGATTTAAGCATTAAGTTTCATTTTTGATTGAAGGTTGTTTTCTGGTAGCTTTATTTATTTAATAGAAACATGTAATTTACAAGATGGCACTATGCCTGTGATTTTATAAAGTTCAATAAAGGTAACATCAAAGAGATGGATATAGGAATAAAAATTTAACTAAGCTAAAAAATCTTGGGGGAATGGATGTCTGCAGAAGACCCTTAAGAAAAGATATAGAACAGTTTTTAGTGAGTCACAAGCTAACTTAAGTCACACAAAATTCACAGTTCGAAAAACATGAAGAATAATCATGATATTGAGAGACAGTGAAAAACAGGATAGTGACAGGGCCCATCTATCAAAGGTGTATGAAAACCTCTGTTTCTATGATTTCCGTAGGCAGAACAAAATTTTTTAGAAAATGTAGGACAATATTTTCTTATAATCTCAGTTCTTCACCATAATTTGCTATCCTTCTTCATTTTAAAGAACTGTTGTGTTGTGAGAAATGTCATATTTACCTACTGCATCTTGGGAATGTGCTATCTCCCTTAATTGTTTTTTGTAACTTCACCCCTTTCTCTTTCTTCTTATCATCTCTATATACTTAACTAGTTCATATGATCCTGGCCACTCATGATCTTTTATAACAACAGGCCTTCAGAAATGTATTTCTTGCCTTTTCCCAGGCACTCTGAGTGTCTCTGTTAAGGTTGTCAGATATAAATACATCGGTTAAATTTGAGTTTCAGATTAACATTCCTTTTTTTTTTTTTGGTAGTAAGAATATGCCATTTATAATATTGGGGATACACTTTGTGCTGAAGATAAGTGTTCCTTACTTTTCTGAAATTCAGTTCTAACGGAGTTCTGTGTTTTATGTACTAAATCTGGCAACCCTACTTTTGGCACCATTGTAACAATGCAGCATTGGATTGCAGACCTCAACTCTGGCATATATAGATTAATGGCTTTGTCCCAGTATAGAATGATCCTTGTAATGATTGCCAATCTTCAGTGGAGAGATGTGAACAAGAGGTCAATGATTAGAAAGCACCAAAATTTGTTTCCCAATGGTGATTCAAATCTAACTAGAGGAGTTGGTTAACTTGCATGAAGCCTAGGTTAAGTCCAATGACATTGCTAGTTATTTTTAAGCATTCCTGAACATTTTGATTGCTTTCATTCACCAAAAACAGTCTCAGATCAGTGA
Source organism: Glaucomys volans (assembly GCA_020662805.1). Taxonomy (NCBI): domain Eukaryota; kingdom Metazoa; phylum Chordata; class Mammalia; order Rodentia; family Sciuridae; genus Glaucomys; species Glaucomys volans. Next base: position 34,064 of record JAJEJO010005015.1, on the reverse strand, counting down.
TTCCTATATTCAGTCTGAATAAGAAGCAAATGATGTGTCTTTTCAATACATGGCTTATTTAACCTTCTCTGAGTCTGGCCTTCTAAAGACACACTCCTGAGGAAGCATGGATGAGATGGCTTTGCCCCCATTTTCCTGCTTCTGTATTCAAAAGGCTGCCTCTCATTTCTTTGGTTTGAATGTAGGGGAAGAGGGGACAATGGAGGAAAAGAAAGAGAGGTAAGGGAGACTGTGACTTTGCAGGGCTGAATGGTCTTCCCTGGGCTGGGAAAGGGCTACAATAAGGCCTTTAGTGGATACTTTGGCAGTTCCTTCTTTGATAGGACTTTCTAACTTGAAGCCACCCTAGTCATGGGGGCTACCTGTCTAGTTGTTTTTCATACTTATTTCTTTAGCACTAGGCAAACCATGATCCATGTCTGGCTGCTTTCTGCTGAGTAACTTCTACCATTCCAGCTGGTCCCTATGGAAAACAAAGAAGTTAAGCATCATTTTGTCGCACTATAAGCACATTTTGTCCAGCCTCAAAATGAAGGCTAATCCCAAGTTCCTCCCTGCAGAGCTACAGTGATTATCCTTTAGATTCCCAGGAGTAAGTCAGCATCAGTACACTCTGACCCATAGCTCCAGGGTGATAATACAAAAATCCTTCTCATGTTTCCATTGAGCTCCTTTGTCACCTTGGCCTCAGATGAGGACAAGCCATTGTAGCTTGCTGCATGAAAAACATTTGCTATCTGCCTGAACTATTTTTCATAACTTCTCCCTTTTCTGTTTTTTCTTTATACTTCTCAGTCTCCTTTACTGAACACCTCATATAACCCTGGCCACCCATCACCATTTATAGCAATAGGCCTTCAGAAATGTATTCCTTGCCTTTTCCCAGCACTGTAAGAGGCTCTGTAAGGTTGCATTCAGCCATAAAAAGAATGATATGATGGCATTTGCAGATAAATGGATGGAACTGGAGAATATCATGCTAAATGAAATAAGCCAATCCCAAAAAAACAAAGATCGAATGCTTTCCCTGATAAGTGGATGATGATATATAATGGGGATGGGCATGGGGGGTGAGAGAAGAATGGAGGAATAATAGATTATGTAGGGGGAATTGAGGGGGGTATGAAAAATGGTGGAATGAGACAGACATCATTACCCTATGTACATGTATGATTACCCAAATCTTTAGATTCTTAATGTGGCTAATGGGAAGTGGCTAATTAAAAAAAAATTCTTTGAAATGTCCTTTATAAATGTGGAATTAACCACCCACATTGAATTTGGGAGGATTGATTTCTATTACCTTGGGGCCTTGAGTGAAACGGAATAAAACCAAAGACAGAATGGGTGCAATTTAAACATCTGATTAAATGTATTTACCTGGGTTCTTTGACTTTCCTAGAATTAGCAGACAAAAGTTCTGAATTTAGGGTAAAATTGTCAAATGAGACAGTGTCCTCAGGCACAAAACAAATTGCCACTTGCTAATTCATGATTTAGTCTAATTAAAAAGTATATTGATATCATCAGCTTTATTTATTTATGAATCAGTGTCTCTTGAAAAAGTGAGAAAAGAAGTAGTTTACAGATTAGAACCTATATACACAGTCTATTTTCTAAAGAAATGATATTTAGATGGGACCATGATATGTAGGACAAGCCTTGATTCATTTGCCCTTTATTCTAAGAAAGGGAAAAAATTCAGAGTGTAAAAATATCAAATAATACATTGGCATTCATGGAAGGATGCTGGCATTAACAAAATTTACAATGTTTTTGAAGAGAGGTAATGAGAACTTCTCTGCAGCTTCAGTAGCAATGTATAACATAGCAAAATGAAAAACGGTATTTTAATTTTTATGCATGACCTCCACCAGAGATGTTAATCCTGTGCTAGACCCTATAATTCTCCAACTGTTTGGAGTGAAAGAAAAATTATATTCCATGTCTTTCATAGATAGATCATATATCCTAAGAATCTAGAGGTTGAGAAAATCTATTCAATCTATTCATGTATTTAAGAATAATCCCTTGTAGCATAATCCAGCTATTTTTCAACTGAATGGAATATTAAATAATATATTTGTCTATTAGGAACTAAAGTTGAGTATATCCTGCCTATAAAAACAGATTAAAAGGTAAAATTATTAAAATATGATCATACTTACCTGCAATGTTATTGCAGTGATTAGATTAATAGATATTAAAAATAGTTAAGCATTTACTAACATTCAAATGTTTTACACAAGGCCAATATAAATGGTGTTTAGGAGTATCTGGATAGATGGGAAAGTCAGGTCTCTAATTAGACATATTAGTGCTGATAGGTTTTACTTAGAAGCTATACGTCTTCCTTCATTATTATGCTGAGGACCATAAAATCACCTTAGGGATGAGGGCAGCAAGTCAAATGACCACAGGATAATTTAGAACTATCCATCATATCCAGAAGTAGAATGTGATGTACAGGTTACCTAGGGAATAGTTATAAAAAAGGGGGAGAGATTGTAGACTCTTTGTGCGAAAAGGACTAAGCACAGTGGACAGAATGTGAGATGTTCAAGTGTGCATGCATCCAAAAAAACTTCTTGGTCTCTCCCTTAGGCCATCAGATGAGAAAACTGCCTTGTTTGTAGTTGCTGTAGATCTGGTCAACAGACAAATTTCATTTCCTATATACAACGGGTCTCTAAATCAGTAGATGTCCCCACTTGCCCTATGTTAGATCAAGCTGGGGAGATTTGAAAAAGCTCTAATTCTTAGTTCTTGTTCTCACTATTGTGGTTTAACTAATTTGCTAATGACCCCATATGAAATTTTCCAAGTGATTCTAATATGGAGTTTGGGTTGACAGTTAAAGCTCGAGTTGAGAAGAAAGGTGGAGAGAGTGAATAAACTGACAAAACACATATTCAGAAGGGAAAAAAATCTTCCCTTGGGTGCACATATAAACATAAGTCAGGCTATTGTCTGCCAAGTCTTTAATATACCTATGAAGTATCCTCCTTTCTTGGAATGAATGCTGACATCAAATCCATGAGGGAAATGAATCAGAGAGACACACAAGCTCACTGCAAGCTTTCTTATCTTAAAGACTTTCATGCATAAATGCTGAATAAGGCTTAGAAAATCAAATACCTGCAGATGTTATTTGAGAAAATCAATAGCAAGATGCCTATAAGTCAATAAAGGGACTCCATAAGCCTGAGCCAGATTATCAGTGAAGCTTTAGGAACTGGAGCATACTGGAATCTTCAAAAGGGTACACTAACCACTCTATTCCCACATACCACAACTATGTGAGCTGATGGCCTAGTGTTGCTAAAACTTTTAATTAAAAAAGGTCAGAAACTCATATTTTTATGTGCAAATATTAATTGTTCAATATTAGTAGTGAATAAAATATTTTTTGAACACCCAACATTTCTGTGGGCTCAGCATATCCTGGGGGATTCTGTTTGAGACCATTTGCATTGATCTAGATGTCTCAGAGACTGGATTTTGGCCTATATGCCTCAAAATTACCCCAGACTCCTTAATGTGTAAGATACTGTTGTGGTTTGGATATGGAATGTCATCCAAAATCTCGCATGTTTAGAATTGGGGCTTCTGAGAAGTGATAGTATCATGAGAGCTCTGACCTCATCAGTGCACTAATCTATTGATGGTTGAATGGACTACTGGTAGGTGGGACCTTGTTGGAGGAAGTAGATTACGAGAGTATGGGGAATATGCCCTGGAAAGATTCATCTTGTCTCAGGTTCCTTCTTCTCTCCCTCTCTCTCTGCTTTTAGGCTTCCATGAGCTGAGCAGCTTTGCTTTGCCATGCCTTTCCACCATGCTGTTTTGCTTTACCTCGGGCCCAAAGCAATTGGAGACTGCTAACCATGAACTGAACCTCTGAAACCATGAGCCAGAATAAACTTTTTCTCCTGTAAGTTTTTTGTGTTAGGTATGTTCGTCACAGCAATGAAAAACTAACTAACACACCTTTAGGCTGCTCCTATAAGCAGTGTTTAATGTTCCTCATAGTGATAATGCTTACTTGTCTGACTCTAATGAAACTTTTTGAAAGGTTTGCAATTCAGTCAATTATATCGCTATTTAACATGAAAATATGTCTCATGGAACATGTCTTATTTCAACATGATTATAGTGTTCTAATTACTCTCAAAAGAGAAAGTTAAGATGTCATATGGTTGCCTATCTATATGTGGTAACTAAAACGACAGCAATAACCACAATAATAACTAATTGTGAGTTGGGTGCTCTGTTGTTTTTCTACTGACTTTGGTTATGAATCTTATAATTATGAATATAAATTAGTGCCCCATCTTTATGTTACAAACACCGTTGGATCTGGTACCTTTTTAAAAAGACAGTAAATTTATTTTTCCCAATGATCCTGAGTATGCTTTCTCATATTATATAGAAATATAACACTAAAAAATAATGTAATATAAATAGTAATTCTCCCTCTAAAAGATGGCTAATTCAATTCCTCTGAGCTTTGGCTGGAGTTGCTTCCACCAAATCTAGTATGGATTTGTAGGACATAACCTTAATTACATGATCAAGGTGAATATTACCGGTGTAAGTAATGTTGAGATTGCCTATTTTCTGATACAATGGGATGACAAAGGCAGCTCATTTTCATGGTAGGTAAGCATGAGAAAAATCATACAAATTCAAAATAATGGACACTTTACAAAATATGATCAATAAAATTGTGAAGGGCCTGAAAAACAACAAAGGACTAAGAGATTGTCACAGACCAGAGGAGACTCAGGAGACATGGTGACCAAATGTCCACGTGGTATACTGGATTGAATCCTGAACAAAAAAAGTTCAAAAGCTTATAAAATTGGAATAAATTCTATACTTTTGTTAATAAGTGATCTAACACTAATTTCTTAGTTTTGACAAATGAGCTGTGGTTGTGTTATAATTCTAACCTCCAGAGGGACTATTCAAACTTTCTGTAATTTTTTGTAACTTTTCCATAATTCAAAATCTATTTCAAAAAATCCTGGAAGTTTAAACTATTCTTAAGTAGAATTTAATTGAAATGATTAGGCTGCCAGTAGATACCTAAATTTTACACTACTTTATCTTCACCTTAGAGCAGACAATGATGATATTCAAGGAAAGGGACAATTTTTCATAGCTAATACTCAGTGACTAATTCAGCATGATTTCTCCATACACACTGGTTCCATGAATAAATAAACCATATATGATTTCCTTTTAAGTTGCAAATTCAGCACATGGGAATATTTACCTGCCACTTGTTGATATATTTTGCATCACCAGGCTTTCTTCAAAAGGCATAGTTAACTACTAAGAAGAAAATAGTGCTGTTTCACATGAATCACCCTTTCAAATATACATATAAGCCTTTAGGAAAAGAAACTGAGCAAAATATTATTAATGGTCATTTTGCTTAGAAGCTCACATAAAATATCAGAATAAGATTTAAAGAAATGAAGTAAATATGTAGATATTTTTCTCTGTGATCTATAGTAGCCACAGATTTATTCCCAGGCATGAGAGAACTGGTTATTTCTAATTGCCCATGATTCATATCTTGGAGTGAATCCCGTTGAAAGATGATTCTGCCTCAAGCCAGCTTGATATTAAAATCCCACCCTGTGATTTGGCTGCGCACAGCAACAGCTTTCTTTGTTTCAGCTGTTACAGATTCTTAATAAAAGTAAAGTTTTGCATCTGAGGTTCCCTCCAGACTTGTTTTCTTTATGAATGGAGGAAAGAGGGAAGTTATAGACATGTAATACGTCAGCAGCTAAACCCTCTATCAATATTTTCATTATTTGTATTAAAATTAATTTATTTTTTCTTTTTAAATATGCATGACTGTAGAGCATATTTTGACATACTACACATATGTGGAGTATAACTTATTTTAATTAGGATCCTATTCTTGGGGTTGTACATGAAGCTTCACTGATCATGTATTCATATGTGAACACAGGAAAACTGTGTCCAGTTCATTCTACTCTTTTTAGTCCCATCCCCACTCCCTTCCCTTCATTCCCCTTTGTTTAATGCAATGAACTTCTATTCCTCCACCCCACCTCCTTATTGTGTGTTAGTATCCACATATCAGAGAGAAGAGGATGCTGTTTCCATTCTGGTTGAAACAAATACCTTAACTTTTGGGGAAGGGATTTGGCAGAACTTCTTCAAATTCTCCCTTAGTTTTTTAACCTCAGTTTTATTTCTTCACTCATTCTTTGAGAAATAAAATTCACATTGATTTTTTTTCAATCCTCTTTAAAGTCTACTTGTAATTTTTCTCCAACATAATTTGAAATGTTTTAAAACAATTTTCCAAGAGGAGATTTGTATTTTTTATACACGACAAAAGTAGTTATGAGGAAATTACTATTTTGTATAATTTTTTTGAAAATTTGTTACCTTTTGCCACATAGAAGATATGACTTTAAATCATCAAAAAGACTGGTCCTTCTGAAACCGAGCATGTCAGCAAAAAGACACAAACTGCAAAAGGGCTAAAATTGCTGGGTTAGCAACAGAAAAAATTATTTAATACTAATAAGACTATTTGTTAGCGTGGGGTGGGAAAGGATTCAGTAGTGTGCTAAATTTAAAGGAAGCTAGCATGTCAAAAACTTGTAGCTTCAGTTTTGTTGACAACTAGAGCTCCCAGGCAGATTATTCATGGTTGAAAATTAGGGATTGGGATTGAGAAGAGAGGTATTTAAAAGCATGCAATGTCAAGAATGCTTTCCTTACACATATGGAGTAGGTTTAGATCCCAAAGAATGTTTTTGGTTTAATCTTTTTTTTTTTTTTAAAGTTAAAAAATAAAAAAAAAATAAAATAGAGAAAAGGGGTGAAAGGTTCCATTGTGTAAGCACGTGAAGATCAGCTTGGAGGAAACTTTAAACAAGAAGTCAGGTCCTGCCCACAGAGATCTGTGGACTTCTTATGAGGAAAGTTGCCTTGCCCCCTACTTCCCTCAAGATGAGGGGTGTTGTCTGGCTCTCAAGAGACTGAGGTAAATGCGTGGAGTTGGAGAATATCATGCTAAGAGAAATAAGCCAAGCCCCCAAAACCAAAACACTAAATGTTTTCTCTGATAAGTGGATGATGATACATAATGGGGGGAGGCGGCCGGTGGGGGGTGGACTAAATAAGAAAGGAGGAACTTTGGATGGTATAGAGGAAAATGGGATGGGAGAAGTGGGGGAAGGAAAGATAGTAGACTGAGACAGTATTACCCTATGTATATGTAAGATTACATGAATCATGTGAATCTACATTGTGTACAGCCATAGAAATGAAAAGTTGTACCCCATTTGTGTACAAAAAAAATTTTAAAAAGAAAAAAATGAAAATATGAGTTCTGCCAAATGAAAAATAAAAAAGAGAGACTGAGAAAAAGCTAGGTGACTGAATATCCTCTTTGCCCCAGTACAGTGGGGTTGAGGAGAAGCGGGAACACAGGAACTGGCTGCTTGTGCCTCTGAAAGTAGAGCCCAGCTACCCTGAAGCAGCCATGCCAGAGACCCGAGGAGAAGGAAGAAAGGAGGAGAAAGATGACTGAGAAGGGACTCTGCTAGACTCTTTTTTGACTTTTCCAATTACCAACTTTCTGGCATCAGCAGGTGGGTGAATAAGCCTTTTGAAGATTCCAGTCGTCTAGGAACCCCAGGCAAGATCAAGTAGAGCGGAGCTGGGCTACCTCTATTGAACCTAGTCCCAAATGCAGATCAAGGAGCTGAAAAATTGTCATTGTTTTAGTTTTGGAGTGGTTTGTTACACAGGCAGGTTGAGTAGACACGAACTTCCAGAATAATTTAGTAACAGTTACACAAGGAAAACCTCAAACATGTTTTAAGCTTGTGATCTACCTCACTGGATGCTGACACAGAGAAAGAGAATCTGTTAACCCCTGAGAGAAAACCACTGATCCTAAGAATTCTACAAGATATCAGTCTAATGTAGGAGAAAAGTATTAAGGCATACAAGCCTTTAGTGGTGTAATCACTTCAGAAAATTAGTAAATAACACTAACCAAATGGCAAACAAATCAGAACAGAGACTTACCATGGGAATGTGTGATACAGGTACTAAATGAAACTCTTGAAGCAGAAAAGAATTACACTGTGAGGGACACATTTGGCTAATGAAACTTCTTAGGCATATTTCAGAGTTGGGGGAAGAACACAGAGTAAATGATGATAAGCTTTTTTTTTTTTCCATTTCCAAGCTTTTTATTGTTATTTTATTTATTTTTTTAAATGATAGTGTAATTTTTCTTTCTTTTTTTTTAATGGTTCAAAATGGGTTCTACTGCCATGTATATTTAAAAAGAACTAATGATAAACTTTCTAAAGAGACCAGAGAATGAAGAGAAGGAAGAAGAGGACAACACGAGGGTCACTGAAAATACCCCAGAAGTTTTCATTTATTTATTTGGAATAACAGATACTTTCTTTTCAGTTATAATAGAGAAATATTTTTTTTTCAATTTTGAGATAAGATAAAAGGAAGGTGATCACTAAGGAAATAGCAAATTATAGAAGCTCTTAAAAAATGGAGAAAATGCACAAACTAGTGAAAACAAGGGAAAGAAAAGAGAAATGCAGTATAAAATCAAATAATCAACATAGAGTAAGGCTATTTCTTACAACCTGCCCAGTCTTAAGTATTACATAGTTAGAACTAATTAAAACTCTCTCATATGCTATCTATAAGAAATGCACTAAAACACAGGTTTAATGAAAGACTTAAAATGTAGAACACAGGTTTAATGATAGACAAATAGATACAAGTGAGGGGGAGAAAGAGAAATAGAAAGAGAAAAAACAGGGGAACAGGAATGTTAAGATAAAAATTTGTAAACAAGAGATCCTGTTTTAAAAGGCAGAAGTATAATTTTGAAGCTTTTATTAAAAAGTACATGCAAAATAATAAGGTAGTTAATATAAAAAGCAAGGAACATTAAACTTTTAAGAAAAAGACTGAGACTGCTTTAAATAGAGATAAATATTAACTTCCTTCATTTTCTCCTACATTTTTGGAAAAGTTTAAACTTTTTATCTTCTACCACTCAGAACATCAGCTTCCACCCAAAATATTTCCCAATAATCCTGGAACATGGAAGCCCTTGATCTCCAATGCCTGCTACCTCTCCTTTCATGTACCTAGCCCACAGTAATGAAGGCCAAATCAGATCTTTAAGATGCACAAATCTAGTTATTTTCAGGGGGCAGCTTGAGAAAGGTGCAGCTAATATCACCTTGCTTCTTTCTTACTAACTCACATTGATAGATGTGGATGGGATCAATGAATCTAATTTGTTCAGAAAGATTCCATAGGGATCCTAAGCTTGGCAACGAGAGCTTTTGGCACTTAGGGTAATGCTTTAGACTGCTTTTTGATTCCCTAAAGAAAGCAATAAAGTGAAATTTCAATTAATTGGAACATATAGTGTATTGTTTTAACATTTACTGAAAGTTTTCCCTTGGCTGTTTGGCTACCTTGATCTATTGACGTATATTAATAGAAACATATTTATTCTCTCCTTGATGGCTAAGGATACCGTGTGTCTTCAGAATCATTGCTGTCAACCTTAAAGGTAACTCTATATGGATTCCAAGATAGCCTAAGGAGTTACCTATCCTATCTGCTGAGTTGTGAAATACTTTTTCCAGTGCAGATAAATAAGAATCCTGAAGAAATCACAGAGAAGACATTATATCACTGTTAAAACAACAACAACAACAACAAAAAACTGCAGTCTTTTCTGGGAAAATTTTAGTAAATTTGTTCTTTGTTTATGACTGTTGGAAGCTATTGGATCCAGAGAAACCAAAATGATTGGTGGCCTTTTCTTTCTTTGGAAGACAGACCATCTTTACAAAATTGGGAGTATTTAACCATTCTGCCTCTTCTTTTAATTCAGGACTATTGAGTTCCCATTCCTGTAAGAACATCACTGAGCCAATGTGCTGGACTCCAGGAAAACACAGAGAAAGGTCTTAGAAACAGATGAGAAGGTAGGAGGAATGTCCAAGATTTGTGAGTTATCTGTGTTCCTTGGAAACAATGTAAAATGTTGGCAGGGTTAAACAATCATTATGATCCTTAGTTTTTTAAAATGAAGAGGACTGAGTCTGAAGAACAGAAATGACACTTTTCATAACAGAAGGTGACAGAAAAAAATTGAATCAGATTGAACTCTTTATAAAAATGTCTTGCATTCAACTGAAAAGTGGGAAGGGGTAGATAACAGAGGAGAGGTGATAGAAGTTATTGGAAAAATGAGATTGTTCCATCTTTATATACCTATGAGTTAAGACTGTTCAGTAAAATTATAAATAAATACATACTATTTTTTGCACATTCTCTTGTAGTTTGTCTCTCTACCCTAAGAATAAGTCAAAAGAGTGCTGATTAATTGTGTTCTGTAGAATGGGTTCTACTTCTTAGAGGTTTTATTGGTCATTGATATGTGGGGATGCATCTTCAATATCTGAACAAATGTTCCCATAACTCAAGGTCTCAACTGAGACCTTGGGGAGGACAACATGAACATCTTTCAAGTGTAATGATAGCAAAAATACATAAAAACTATGCAGGAGAAAAGAAGTCAAATTTGAAAATAGCCAGATATATTAAAGTTTATAGCTCAGCATTTGTATGTGTGTGTGTGTGTGGGTGTGGTGTGCTAAGCCTTCTATTTTGCTGTACTCATGAATTTACTCATGCCTACTGTTCCAGGTAATGGCACTGGTCAATGACACAGCTTTATAACAGTGTTTTAACCACATATTCTTGCAATTATATTATTTTCATATGATGTTCTCTTGCAAAAAAAATCCCACTTTATGGCAAGTTTTTCAAATCCTATTCTAGAAATGATATTTAGAGGAAAAATGAAATAATTTTCTTCCATTTCTTTTGTTTTACTTTTCTCCTTTTCTTTAGTACTGAGAGTTGAACCCAGGGCCTAACACAGGCAAATATTTTACCACTGAGCTATTTTCTCAGTCTGTCCATTTCTGAATTTCATTTTTTCCATATTATGAATTTAATTTCCATATTATGAATTTATCAGTGATAACACCTTCATATAAAATATTAGTACATTCAAAGAGACATAAAGATATGCCATTGTGGTTTCAAGAATAGCATGTTGCATCTTATTGTTGGTGGGATTTGTACATTAGATATTGGTTTTTAGGCATATGCTAGTAAAATTGATGATTTTTCCAAAATGAATTTGTACAGAAGAATTCAAATTCATTGTTGAATTTTCTTTGATGACTCCATTTAAATTCAATAAACCTAATGAGGAAAATCAAATAATTCTCCTAAAGTATCAGAACTGGATTCTCAAAGCTCATTGGAATAAAAGTATGCAACTTTGAAAGACTAGAAATAATAAATGTAATTCATGAATATCATTTAGTTAGAAATGTATAAAGCATGAAGTTTATTTTAAAATTATATTTTAAAAATAGAGCAACCAAATTACATTTGCTTACATAATCATGATTAAGGGTGAAACAGATCAGAATCAATGTGATTGTACTTGTAATAATAAAGCTCTCAGTAAGTATGAGTGAACATAGTAAGTATTTTGCACGCATTTGTTCACTTATAAGAGCCATTATTTAAATTTTAAGGAATTTTTGAATTGGTTGATATCTTATCGGTAGTATAAATTTGGCCACAGAGTAATTATTTATATCATGGAATGAAAAAAAAAAAACTCTATAGTGTAAGCCTTTTTTCCTTTTTTCCTTAGCCCATTGCTAAACATTTTCCAGCACAACACTGGGTAGGTACTATTTTTATTCCAATATTACAAAGGAAGAGATTGAGATACAGACAAGTTAAATAAGTGTCCTAGAGAAATAAATATAAAAGCACTTGGCACAGGCAGAATTCAATCCAGAGCATCCACTAGTCTGCTTCTGTAGATGTTAGAAGGTCTGAGAGAAGATTCACTCCATCTATAGGATAGCTGACTACTCAAAAAGCCTAGGTCTTCCCATTCCCTGTGGCTGATGGTTGTTCCAAGCACATGGTAAGGGGCCTGCCTGCCTCGAGTAAGCTAAGATTCCACTGGGAGTGTAGTTGACCCATTCCGTGGCTGAGGCATTCCACAATAGACTTCACACCTACTGTCACAGTGCGGGGGATCATCCCCTCTCTGCTGGTGCCAAGGCCTTCCTGTAGGTTTGCCTCCTCAAGTCTATTCTCCCTGAAGTCAGAGGGTCATTCAAAAGCCCAAGTCTGGTTATATCACTTGCTGTTTAGATGCCTTCAAATGTTCTCCACTATTCTTAGGATCAGGTTTGATTTTCTGGTCACTAGTGATCTGGCTCTTGCTTACCATTACACAATTTTTCACACCATATTGTGTCCTACATGACAGTTGTATAACTGAGCTACATGCATTTCCTCTAGTGTCTGCTTCAGACTCTGCACCTGTTATTGTCTCTCGTATTTCAGTATCTTGGGCCCTTTTACTGAGGTGTAGAAGTTTTTGTGTATTTCTGTATTTCCAGGGAGAAGAGTCAAGGGAATATTTTTTCCATATTAAAATATAGTTTGACATTTAACACACATTTTATGTATATATCACATATTCATATCCACATACAGTTTTTTCCATTGTAAAATAAAGTATCAGTTTGATAAATAGTAGCCAGCACTTTCTCATTCATAAGAATTGATTTCCGTTTAGGTAATTTGCATTTATATATATTTAAAGTTTTTTTTCCCTTCTTTTCATCCACCCTGTAACCCACAAAAAATGAATTTCAGACAAATGTGAAAACATGCAATACTAGGAGAAAATTATTTCCTACCTCTATTTCCTATAACTGCATTGCATTTTTAATATTGCAACCACAAAAATAGACCTTTGAGCTTGATATCCAATTTAGTATTTCAGTGTGACTGACACTATTTTTTAGCAATTATGTGTAGAATCAAATAAAATACTAAAATTTCCAACCAATCAACAGGAAAATTGTGTTGGCTTGATCAATGCTCTTTTTTACTGTTGTGTAAGATGTCCAGATATATAAGTAGTTATATTTAATAAATAAAAGGTGACAAAACAGTAAGTAAATAAATGTTAATAGATAGACACATTAACAGAAAATGTCTACATAGTTGTAAATCGTCCCAAAGTGAATATAGTGGATCCATAATCACCCCAATTTGATCACAGTTATGGGTGAGCTAGAGATATGTGGAAAAATGACCTCGTAAGGATGGATATACACAGATGAATCATGATTCTACCTAGGTCATGGGATTACCTGGAACTATAATTTTCATGTTGATTTTTAAGAGCAGATACATTTTATGTTGTCATCTGGAAACACCTGCAGTATGGATAAATTGTCTTTGCACACATCCATACAAACATACACATAATCAAATTTGTTCACAATTAAAGGAAAGGAAGACAGCATGAAAAATGGAAGATTGACCATTCAGATGAGTACCTAATACAATTTTTATTAAATCAAAAATTAAGCAATAAATTATGCTTTTGTTTCAATGCAAAAATTTCTTTTTACCTTTGGAATTGTGGAATATTAGGGTGCTAGCAATCTTTAGAACATTTACTATAGCTTACTTCATGATGAGAAATATGAGTTATGAAGAGAGGGAACTGGGACACTAAGTTGAATGGTGGAAAAGGAGAAAAATTTCAAGAAAACACAAGAAATTCTTCTGAGAAACAGTGGCAAGATCTGTCCAGGAATACTCAACTTGGAAGATAATTTGTCTTCCCATACATTCAAGAAGGTCTTTAGTGTTCCTTCCATTTCACCTGAAGAACAAAAGATATTTGAAAAAACAGAAAGGATTTTTTTAGAGCATGTTTGAATATAAGAAGGATTTTGAATATATCTTTGGATATTAACTTGTATGTATAATAGTAAAATAGGAAAAGAATAGATAAAGCTATAAAATTCAGTTGATCAAAAACTTTATTCCAGTTATATAGTCTCTATATTATAAGGACATAACACGAAACAGTTTCAGAGAGTCTCTATCATTAACAGACTGCTTCTGATGTTGCCAAAGGGCAGAGTGGTCCAGGACAGAATAGAGAATAGTCAAGATGGATTAGAGGGAAGATAGAACCTGTACAGAGGAGGAAAAGGATGTTAAGTATCCATAAACCTTCACTACAGCTGAAATTAATAACCTAGTAAATTGCTTTTAGAAAAAATTCATACTCATACACTCATTTTTAGATTTTTGTATACATGCATGTGTGTGTGTGTGTGTGTGTGTGTGTGTGTATGTGGAGAGAGAGAGAGAGAAAGAGAGAGAGAGAGAGAGACCCTATATTCATGACAATACACTTCTATCTGTAGATCTTACACTCTCAATTTTAGGATGATTTTCTTAAGTCCATATTTCATGGAAAAGATGATTTAGGACTGAACCAAATGAGACTATAATTTCAAAGATAATAAATTCGATGTACTTCAGATGCAAGATCAATAGAATTGAGAAACTTAAGTCAGTGTGGATACCGAAAAAGTTATCCACCACTTACATGTTACGTATTTTAGAAATGGGTGGCTTGATAGATATTTGTCCTATTAAGAAGATTAGGGAATATAAAGGAGGAGGTGTATATGGACAAGAACATGATTTCAGTAATTTAACCAATCTAGCTGTATTGATTTTCTTTTGAGCTGAGCATGTGCTAAGCACTAGATATAAAGACATGATCCTTGCTTTCAAGCAGCTTACTACACTGAGATTTTGGAAAAATAGAATATCAAGAAAATAAGTGCCAAATTTGAAAACAGTATAATATGAAGTATTTTTATGGCTGAAATCAGTGACCCAAAATATTTTCCTTTGCAGACTGCTTCTGAATTGGAGAGTTTTGATGGTGCATTTCAACTGATTTCACTGAATTTACATTTATTGCATTATTCACTTAGTATTCCTTCAAGACACATAATCATGAGGCAAATTTCTATCACATTGGCATATGCAAAGTATTTTTTTTCTTTGTGGCCAGGTTACATGAAAATAAGTCTTACATAAGCAAAATGCACCTTAATGAAGGTCTATTAAGTTATATATTCTCTTCATCTGTGATTGCCAAAGCAAAACACATGCCTAATATTAGGTCAAATCACATATGTTGATCAAAGTTCAATGAATAATCTATGAAGGGGTTTCAGCATTTTATTTGTGCTTTGGTGAATTAGCTAAGATATTTTGGTTGAAATGTTCTTAGACTATTTACAGCCACCCCCTCCCCAGATTTCCTATTCATATTCAATAAACATATTTTTAAAAAGAAATTAATTTGTTACAGGAAGAGATTAGCCTGGATAAAAGATATGCAAAGTGTATTCACTGAAAAAACCATCACTCCCATTGCAAATTAATGAACTGGAATTCTGGATTACACTGTAGAGAATAGCTGACATGAATCATTTATTGAAAAGTTGATTGGCTTTGTTATACTGGTGAAATCTGGTTTCTGTGCTTTCATATATCCAGACACAGAATTGTGGTGTGTTTATGTGACTACTGTATTGTATAAACCTGTCTGGGAAGCCAGCAGGCTGATCTTGATGAGGTCTGTGCTGCAGCTTTCAAACTGCATTTCTGAAGGTTAGGAAATGTGCACATATTTACAATGTGCCATTGTGAATGTGCTATAGAATAGGTCCCAGTGAATAGGCAATAAGTACAGCATTCTGCCACTAGACGAATGCATGGCCTTCTGAAAATATAGCATCAATTTTTAGGGTTGTTTTATAATGACACTTTTATAAAATTATTAGGGAGAATGGACTCTCTTAGTTCCTTAATTTTCTTCCACAACTTCTGAATTTTTTGGGGGGGGGGCATACTGGGGAATGAACTCAGGGGCACTCGATCACTGAGTCACATCCCCAGCTCTATTTTGTATTTTATTTAGAGACAAGGTCTCACTGGGTTGCTTAGCGCCTCACTTTTGCTGAGGCTGGCTTTGAACTCTCGATCCTCCTGCCTCAGCCCCTGGAGTTGCTGGGATTACAGGAGTGTGCCACCGACCCCACTAACTTCTGGGTCTTGAACACGTGTACTTATTAGCATTCTGAGTGCTGGAATCTTTGGATTTGTATGGAGCACTGGTATATGGAACTGCTTCATATTCCAGGAGCCCTTGGATTCTGAATTCTTCTCTAGCTGCCCAACAACCAGGGACAAAATAATTCTCAATAGACTAAGAGAATGCTTTTTAAAAAAATGTTTTAAAACAGATGCTTCATATACACACTAATCATTAACTTCTGCATATTAAACCATGTAATTTAAACCTCTACTTAAATATGAGTTCTGATACATACAATTGATAAATTATTGGAAGGAGGAAGAGACTGCTTGGAATTAGCTAGCTTAACCTGTATTTGTAGCAATGCTTGTATGAAACTCAAATGGCATCAAGAAAAAGGGTGAAATGATTTGTCAATATAAAAGTAAATTTGCATCCTATATTTTTAAAATTTATATATTTAATTTTCCTTGTAGGACAATACTAAATGAAATGAGAAATTGTTGTTTTTTATTAAAATGATAAAAAATGTATGTGCTAAAATTTTGTTACCAGGCTAAAAGGAAAATTGAGCCCAAGACATAGTGGCACAGGTATTTCTTTACTAATTCTCTTAAAACCTATAAAAAAGTTGGTGTAAGGGTTACAAGACAGTTTTCTAGCAAAGCACCAACTTTTTGACCCAAAAGACAGTGCTCCCAATTCTTATCAAGACCTTATTAGTCAAGTCTGGCAGATCATAAACATTTCAAGTATATAGTTTAACAAGAGAAATTTGATAAGATACTCTTAATATAAGAAAAAGGAAACCAAGAATAACTTGGGGGTGCAAATAGCAATAAAATAATACATAAATAACAATGTCTTAAAATGGCCTCCTTTGTTTTTCCCCTTTTGACTTTGATGATAGCTATATCAATTAGCTTCCATCTTCTTATAACTTATGCCTTACTCAAGGTATCAGTTAAGAAATGTTTTCTCTGTCCTTAGTTCTATCTCTTTGTAACACTATACAATAAACTTTTTAACGATTCACTACCTCGTGTTGTTCACTCTGGGTTTAAGTGTTTTTCTCCCAACTAGGTTGTAAACTCCTCCAGGACAAGGATGAAATCATATATCTTTCCCCTTCTCAGAGCCCATCAGAGTAGTGAATATATACTTGGTACCCAATAAATCCTGTTGATTGATTATCATCTTGAATATTAAAGATTCATCAGAAGCAATTGTTTCCTAAGCTGAACTATTCTATAACTGTCCTATAACTCAGGAGGATAATCTAAAGTCAGAATGTAAAGTATTTAAAGCAGATGAACTCTGCAACTAGAGGATTTCTAAAGCAAACCTTGACCAGATGTTCATGTATTAAAATAAGAAATGCTAAACAGCAAAATAACTTTCAAAGAGCCTAGCAGGTGTTGTAGTAAACCCCTGAGGATTGACAGTAAACTCAAAAAAAAAGACCCCAAAGAAGCACAACTAATAAGAAAGCCAGAAGATACCTCGATAGAATCTAACCACTTTCAGATTTACAGATTAAGTTCCTTAAAATAGCACTCTCAGTATTCACTTTATGTGGAAAAGAAGCAGGTGTGAGATGAGTCACTTGCTTGTCCATATGATTATGTATAATTTACATTTGTCTCCATGGACTGGGCAACTTATTTAATTGGTTTAAAATTTAAGCTTTTTTTTTTATAGTAACTAACACAGAGATCTTCAAAATTTTGTTATATTTCACTAACCGAGACTTCTTGCCATCATATACGTGTGTGTTTTTTTTTTTTTTCTATCAGACGCTCAATACCTTGGCTCAAGTTTTCTTTGAACAGTCTGCTACTATTCATTCCTTTCCCCACAGCATTTCCTGTGGCCAAGACTTCTCTCCCATTAAGTTTAAACCACTGCCTTGTCCTCTCAGCCTCTATTACACATTTTCCTCTACCTGCTGTATGGCCCCATTCATCTTAAAGTAGTGCTTTCATCCTGTTAACAAAATCCCCAATTGGTCCTGGACATGAGAACATTGAACTTTCATGAATTCTTTCTCACTTATTGCATAAAATTTCAGAGCTTTGGATTGACTTGGAAAGATATCAATAACATGGCAGTACTGGCCTGCTCCAACTTTATTTCTTACTGTCCCAATGCAATATTCTGTGAACATGTTTCTTTTTTCCTTTGTGAGTTTATTTAAATTTGTTCTTTATATTTATCTTGGATATAGGGCTATTCTTGTTACCTCTTAGAATATAATATATGTTCAACATATGTGACCTAAATTATAAAACCCTCATACTATTCAACAATAAAGCATCTGATTATACTCTTATGCATATGACTGATACAGGCATTATATAATAATTCATCCTCCCAAACTCCTTTCTTCTATAGCTAACAGGAATGTTATGCCTACCAGAAAAACATGGTCTCCCCCAAATATCAGATAACTAAAAAAATGAAATATCCCAATAAAATCAAAAGTTCCAATAATTCATATTCAAAGACACTTAAATATGTAGCTAAGTAAAAGAATAGGGATCCTACAGACACATACATGAGGAAGGCCTGACATTCAGGACATAAAATGAGCTCATAAAAACCAACAACCAAAAGGCAAACAAACTAATGAAAAAGGGCAGTAGAATTCAACATACAAATGGACAATAAGCAAATGAAAGAAGCACACCGTTAGTTCCCCAAAAGATGAAAATCACCACTGTCAATTCACGACCAACAAAATGGCTAAAATTTTTCAGGTGTGGTGGTGCTCACCTATAATCCTAGCTATTTGGGAGATTAAAGAAGGAGAACTGGTTGAGACAGGAGTTGAAGGCCAGTCTGAACAGCACAGCAAGACTCAATATCTAAAAATAAACTAAAATAATAAAATGTTAAAAATTTAAAATATAACTAAAAATGTCTAAAATTGAAAATACTCAATAGCAAATGTTGGTAATATGTGGGGCATCATCCTCAGCTCTTGCAGTTTCTTACAAAGTTAAATATACAATATTCTATTACCCATCAAATGCTAATTTTAGGAGTTGAGAAAATAGAATATAAGTTTGGTGTATCTCAACATGAGAATGGGTAGATTTTAGTCAATATAATGGAAAACTAGTCAGCAACAGATGGAAACAAAAACTCCCAACACATACCATAACATGGATAAACCTCAATAACATTACATTGAATGATGAATGAATGTGGTCTTTTGCAAAAGAGTAAATACAATACCAAACATTTTTATAGCATTCCTGAAAGAAATTTAATCTGTTTTTAAAGCAAAAAAAAAAGAGCAGTTGTCTGGGGTGGGAGATGGATGGAGGCTAGTGCTGACTGCAAAGGAGAATGAGAAAATTCTCCATGGAGATGTTAATACTTTATATCTTGATAGCAATACATGTTATACAGATACATCCATTTGCTGAAGCCAGTGAAGATATGCTTAAAATCTATACATTTTGTTTGTGAAGTTTGCATTAAATAAAAATAAAAATTCAAACAAATATTGAGCCTTATTTAATGGTATGCATGCTGACAAATTCAAAGGGTCAGGATAAAGGTGTTAAAAAGATAATTTTAAGCATTTCAAACAAGAAGTTCTGATAGAGAAATGATAAGATATCAGACAGAACAAGTCCAGTAACTTGTTGATAGTGGAAGGCAGGTCATGGTTACATGGATATGCAATATATACTTTCTTTAAATTAGCTCTGTCTGTTCATTAACATGTTCTTGAGACAAAAAATAAATCTAAAACAAGAATTCAGAGTTAAGAGTGTTAAATCCGGGACCTGTCCTAGGAGAATCTGCTGACCCTGAGGGCTTGGACTTGGAGCTTTCATTTTTTAGGTGAGAAGTTAAGGTAGAAGAAAAGCCCTCAACATTACACAATGTAGGAGGGAAATATGTGTGCTTTCCCACCTACAGCAGTACAAATTAAAATAAAAAGAAAAAAATAGGACTGCTTAGAGGTAACTAGTGAGACAGACTGCCTGCCTCCACCAGGAATCTATGTGGAAGGAAGAAAAGTTTCTGAAATTCAAAACAGCAAACACTCTCTAATAGAATTGAGGCTCAAATTTATACCACTTCCATCATCTGAAGCCCAAAATAAATATTAATGAAAGACCAGATAAGTTAAACCAAGATTTGTCTAAAGACAATGGCAAAAGTTGGAATTAAAAAGATAATTGACATAAGGAACTGATTCACCAACAAAATGAATAAGACAGTGACAAATTACAAGGCCAAGATATGAAATAACGCATAATTCAGAAATCAAGAGAAGGATAACATTGGTGACTGTTTTACCTGGATGAGAAAAATAAGAGTTAAATTTGGGGGTCTGGCAATGGAGTTATCCCTTCAAAATAGCCTATGCCTTCTCTTTCTTCCCCAAGGACTGCCAAAGTAAATATCTTACACACAAAGCAGCACAATTTTATGTCATATGAGTGGGACAGAAGGTCTCAATTCCAGAAATAGTAGAACAGTGATGTAAAAGGATAATGTTTCCAGTGATCTGGAAAATCAAATAAAACTACTGTCTGGATGAAACAACAGCATCTTATGATTCAAATGGTTTTTGTAAAATCTTCTAAAACTTTAAAGTTGGGAACTAGAGAGGCAGCTTGCTGGTAGAGGTCCAGTTTAGCATGTGTGAGGTCCTGGGTTCAAGTCTCAAGTATTGCCAAAATAAGTAAATCAATTAGTTAAAAATAGATAAAAAGAATAACTGGATAAATAAAACAAATGACTGATTTTTCTCTTCTAACTAGAATTTATAAATTTGTAAAAGTATCACCCCATCCTAACTACAAGCACAATTTAATAATCTACAAGGTACAACTTTTCTTAAACCCCTCAGAAAGTAGTTGTTGCTGGGCAACAACCAGTCTGAACTCTGAAAGGGATCCACGAACATTGGCCCCTTCAATAGGGTTTGAAAAAAGATACACTATCCCTATGTAAGTGGATGATAAAATTTTTGAAGGTAAAAGGTGGAATAGTGTGTGAGTTTAGAATTCCTTAGGATTATAAAGTCATAAGTCAGTTTATAGCTGCTTGCTGACTTTGCTCCATGGACCTTCACCAGAGATGAGGGATCAGTGGTGGCCTGGGGGAGGAATTAAAATTTCTTTTGCTGCAACAAACCTAGAGAAAGGAAAGAGCTTGTGCTAGAGCAGGAAGCTTTGTTTGGGGCTGTCTACCTCGAAAACAAGACCTCAGGATCTAAGGAAGAGCAGCCAACTGTTGTCTTAGAGAACCAAAGGAGACAATTGTGAGTAAACGATGGAAACAGAGAATTACCTCTGCTTCTGAGGCATGGGTAGAAAGCATCCTGGACCCAAGATACTGGAACTTTGTCAAAGACCCTGTCTGGAATCAGGAACTCAGAGAGGGGTTAAAGTTGAAACTGAAGGAGGAACATTGTCTCTTTGTTTATCTTTTACTCTTTGAAGAATAAGTAATATTTCTTTCCATTGCTACTATTCTGCACTTGATATGCAGCATTCAATTTAAAAATTAGGAAAGACAAAATCAAGTAAAAACCTCTCACTTCCTAGAGAAGGAAACTCAAAAGCACTGGAGAAAAATATAAACCAGTGGTTGGACTTTCAGTCATGGAACTAAATTAAGAAATATGTTGAAAGTTCTTGTGTTAGAGATACTCACATATGAATGGATGTGGAAATTTGGTAGAAAGGAAAGAAATTTTACTATAATATCAAATAGAAATTATAGAACCAAAACACATGTTAAAAGCAAATAATGCCTTTAAGGGTTAATAGGTAGACTACTTTCAAAGAATAGTCAGTCAACTTGGAGATAAGGTAGTATAAATTTATAAACTGAAACACAAAGAGAGACAAATCATCCAAACCTCTAATATCTGTAGGACATTATCGAATGTTTTAATACAAAGTTATAGATTCTAGGAAAAGAAGAGAATATAAACAAACAGAAACAATAAAAACAATTTAACCACAGATCCACAAACTTCAAAGAATTCCAAAGAATAGTTCTCCTGCCCTGGCCAAAGAAAAAAATCCCCCCTGCCAACCTGCCACTCCTTAAACATCATATTTAAGTCAATTAAGATTATATCCATATGTAAGTCTATTAAGATTATACCTTTTAAAAACCATAAAAACAGAAAGAGAATAAAAAGACATATTACATATGAATAACCAAGAATAAGAATCACAGCAGACTACTAATCAGAACTTATGTAAACTCAAAGATGATGCAGAAACTTTGTGAGAGTGCTGAATTCAGAAATAAAAAGAAAATCCTATAAATTCAGAATTTTTGTGCTCAGAGAAACACAGAGGTAATAAAGGCATTTTCAGACAAATACAGAAGTAAAAGAAGAAATATCAAAGGAAGACATTTAGGCACATGGAATATACCAGATAGAAACTTTACACAATAAAGAGTCCCAGAAATAGTGAAAATTAAGATAAATATAAAAGTCCCTTTTAACCTTATTTTGGTGATTTTAAAGAAAATTGTCTAAAGAAGTGGCTTTCAACTAGAGGTGATTTTGCCCTCCATGGCTATTTGCCAATACCTAGAGATGTCTGTGGTAATCACAGATCTTGGGGATGTGATAACCATCTAGTGATCAGAGCCCAGGCATGTCAACAACTTCCTGGGGTGCAACAGCCCTCTATAATGCTTGAGCCCAGAGTGTCAGTGAAGCCAATGCTGAGAAACACTGTTATGAAGCATCAATTTCAATGGTGAGATAGTGGTCTCAAGGGAGACAATCGGTTCTTAGAGAAGGATTTGAACAGTTACTTTACTAAAAAAATCATATGAATCGGAAATAAATACATCACCAAGATTAGGAAAATGCAAATGAAACTACCATAAGATATCAGCACACATGTACAATCATGACAGAAAAAAATGAACATAGAAAGCATTGTTGAGGATGCAAGAACAGTTCAGTTTTGAAAGTATTACCACAAACTAATTTTTAAAAACATGTCCACTATTCTAGATTCTTCATAACCATTTGCAGTGAATCTATATTTCTACTCTCAGATACCACTGAATTATTTTCTGTCTCTATGATACTGTCTTCTTTGAACATTTCACACACATGGAATTATAATATATGGTATTTTGCAGTTGACTTCATTCATTTGTATCAGTGTATTTGAGATTCATACATTTGTAGCACATAATAACAAGTGTTGGCAAGTATATAAAGACACAAGTACCTCACACAATCCTGGTAGGAATGTGAAATGGTGAAACCACTTTGCATAAACATATTTTATCAGTTTTTTAAAGTCTTGAAAACACAAAATTCCCATATGAGCCAACAATTGCTCCCCTATGTATGGGCCCAAGAGACATGAGAACATATAGCCACAGAAAAGACTTGCGTTTGAATATTCATAGTGGCATTATTCATAAGCCAAAAAGTAGAAATGATCCAAATGTCCCTTAGCTGGTGAATGGATAAACAAAATGTGCTATATTTACAAAATGATTGTACTACTCAGCAATAAAATGGATATATGTTTCAAAGCTACTGTTGTTATCAGACTTTTAAACGCACCAGACTCATGCATTATTTTTTATTTCATTGACATTTATTCCATAAAAGCAAACTTCAATTTCTATAAATTATACATTACATTTCCATTTATTTTATTGCTCCATAAGGATATTTAACAGACTTTACCAAAAAAATGAGAAAAAGAAAAGAAACTAAGTTTAAATTTATTAATAACTTCTCAGTAAGGAAAAAAATGTATGTATTAGAGAGTCATTTAGGAGTTTATGTGAAAGTAAAGTCCAAAGCCTGAAACTTCTCTCAGTTTAGAGAATATCAAAATGCAAAGATAGTTCATGTAAAAGTCCACCCCCTTTGTTTTGTATGGTAATTCCATTAAACTACTTTCCACCTGTAGAGAACTTCTTGCACCTGTTACACATTAGAGTCTCTTCGATGGTTTTTATAGTTTCTGGGCCCTTCACCTCCAGAGCTGATGAGTGGGTTGACCATGGAGTCTAGCAAGCTGTGAGATTAATAATCACCACAGGTGATTCTAATAGCTAGCCTGTGGCATGTGGAAGCTTTTGTTCTAAGTGAAAATCCATCAGATATGTGCTTTCAGTGAGGACTATCTTGCAGAATTCCAAGTCTAGGACTCAGTTAAAATATTCTAGATAGAGTGTAAAGGGAACCTGATTACCACCAAAGAGTTTCTAATTATTTTAAAAAATTATGTACAGCCTACACTGGTAGGAAAAAAGAACTGCATTGCAATTCAGGTTCATGAATTTTCTGCACAATAAGAGCTAATTATAGTTTTCCTGTTTCTGGAAGAAGCATACTTACAGGCAAAACCTCGTTTTGAAAAAGTGTTCTTTAATCAATGCAATCAGTCAAGTCAACAAATATTAATTGAATACCTTCTTTACACAAAAGACTGTGGAAAATGATCAGAATAATATATATTTCCTAGATTTTCAGGAAGTTTACAATTGCTTCGTAGTTGTAAGGTACATGGCTAACTAAGTCTAATGCTAACTAAATGCAAGTTCTGCTATTATTTTAAATAAGAAACAATACCAAGTATGTCTTGGCAATCATGGCACCTGAACATTATATGTATTATAAGCTTAATTTTTAAAAAAGATGAAATGGGAAAATTTTTTATTGTCATAGATATGAAGAAAGGAGAAGCAATGACTTCTCTGGCTCCAATACTTGAAAGCATTTCTCAAAAAAAAAAAAAAGATATTTCCAAGTCCAAAGTAAATTTACATTGAAGTCAATTAATCTTCCTTGAAAGGGACAAGAAAATGGCTAAAGAATAATGCCTTCCTAAAGCCAGAGTATGTATTTGAAGGGTACACAATTTGGAAAAGTTGAGGACATTCAAACAAAGGAGAATGATGTAAGGATGTCCAGATGGGAAAACAATGGAGGTGGTATTATAGATATGCTTGTTTGGAGAATATCTACAATGGGTTTAGGAGAAAAGGAAACCAGGTGGTTGGTAAAGACTTAGCTGAAACTTGAACCTTGAGATGAAGAATTTGGAATTCATCTCACCTGAAATTGGAAGTTTTTTTTTTTTCATTTTAACTTTGAGAACAATATGATATATTTAATGAATATTTACTAAGCTGCAATTATGTGCTGGGCTGGAGGCACAATGATGAAGTGACAGATAAACACTATTGTCATGGAGTTGGCATTGTGGTCATGGTAGAATTTTAACTAGATCAGGGATGGGCAAGATTTCAATTCCCATGTTAACATATTTTTGCTCTTCTGTGGAGAATAGTTGGGCTGGGAGGAAGAGTGGGAAAAAATAAGAATTAGGTCAGTTCCAGGTAGAGGGTGATTGTGTCTTCGTTTAGGCGTGTGGCAATGCAGGGTTTGGAGCACAAGTTTCAAAACAGTGCAGCTATCCAAAAGAAGAAAGGATTTCCTTAACATTCAATTAAGATTTCCACTTAGACCTTGGCTCTTACACAATAGCATTTCATATAGGAACTGAAATTTCATTGATTTATGTACTACCATATGCCAGCTCAGTGTTTGTCAGGGGCCTCTAGAATTGAGACTGCTTGGGTGCAAGTACTGTTTTGCCACTCAGGTGTGGTCTTGGGCAAAACCTTGGCAATGATGGCTTTAGTGTCTTCTAAACAGGATAACAGTAGACTCTATATGACATATTTTTTATGAGGACTAAATGGAATAATACATATATTTTGCAAAGTGCTGTCAATAAGAGATTGGTAAATGTAACCAAAGACCAATGCAGTATATTGGAAATGGGAAAATAAAGTAAAGCATGAACAAACACTATTTATTTTATGGATAATATAATTATATATCTTTTCCATTCGAGATTATGTGGGTGGCTAACAGGTAATTTTCCTTCAGTAAAGCATGTATCATGCTGTTTGGCCCCCCAAAGGATTCTCTTATTCTATCCTAGAGAATTCCAGTGTGATTGTAGCTTGCAAAAGAGGACTGGAAAACAATTTTCAAACTCAAACATCATATTTCTCTAAGATAACATCATCACTGTTGAGGTTTGAGAGTTCATTTAATTATGTTCTTCTTGCCATAGTAAAATACTAGCTTTATTTCTTGAAAAGCCTCAGAAGAGAACATATCCTATTTATAAGCAAGGGAGTAGTCTTTGCTCTATATTGGAAGGGACCATTTCCTAATCTTATCATAGACTGGTTTCAACTCCTCCCAAGATGGGACCTTCAAACTAAAGAGAAAGCAACAGAAATAGAAAGGACAGAACTTCAACACTAAAAAGAAAGGGTAGAATTTCCATTTTATTGGTTGCCTTCCAACTCATAACAGCAAGAAAGGGCAATGTGAATAGGATTCTTATTACATGGGGCTCCAGGAAATGACTAGAAAATGAACTATATGAAATGTAGTTATTAGTCAAAACAACAAATCCAAAATCCATATTGAAAAATTAGTAACTGGCATTCACAACTCATATAATACAGCTAATGGCCAGATCTGAAAACAGTGCATGGTGAAGTAACCGGTTGAAATAAGGTCTGGGGCTCAGACCTCACTATAGGAGGTAGGGAAGAGAACAGGAAGTCTGAGCCTATTCTTCTTGTGAAGGTTGTATGTTTAGTGACATGTTAGCTGGTTAAAAAGTATAGAACTCAGTCCAACTTTACTCCCTTCTTTACCTTTTAACTCTGCAATCCACTCTTCTTTCTCTGAGAGTTTGTTCCCCTCCAGACTAGTTAGAGTTGGCTACAATCTTCCTAACTCTCGTTTTCTTTGCAATTCCCATACACACACACAAAAAGAAAAAGTATAAATCACATTTTATTTCATTCATTTATTCATTCAACATATATTTATCAAGGATCTATTCTATGTGTGACACTGCTACTCTAGATTCTGGTGATATAGCAATGAAAATAAAGAGAACTTTTGCCCCAGGCAACCCTAAGTTTGAGGAAGCGGGACAGATAATTAACACGATGAATATTTAACTGTATAATTGTTAGCAACTAAAAAAAAAAATAACAAAAGAGAGTGCATGCAGTTTGTATGTTGTTAGTAGTCATTTGCAATTTAGATTGGGTGGCCTGGTGGCTTCACTGAGAAGACCTTTTAGTCAAAATCTGAAATTTGGGGGAGGACGATGGTAGCAGGTGGAATAGTGGATGAAAAGACTGCTGAGGGGTGTACCTGATCTGTCCAGCCTGTGTGGCTGCATGTCTAATCCATTCAGCCTGCTAACATAAAATAATAAAGACTAGGTGACTTGTAAACAGCAGAAACTTATCTCTCACAGTCCTGGAGGCTGTCAAGTACAAGACCGAGGTGTGGCTATATATTTGGTGTCTGGTGAGAGCCTGCTTCCTGGTTTACAGGTGGTACCCTCTCTCTGTGTCCTGACATGGTTGAAGGGGAGAATAAACTCTCTAGGGTCCACATTCCAGAGCTCTAAGATATAAGAATATTAATCCCCTCTGCCACATCCAAAATACTAATCACATCCTAAAAGTCCCCACTTCCTAACACTAATGCCTTTGGGTGTAGAAGTTTAACATACAGATCTTGGAGGGGCATAATCATTTCATCCTCTAAGGGCAGAGTGAGGGGAGAGGGATTAGAAGGAAAGTCTGACTGGTAAGAAAGTGACAGGAGGAAGACACATTCCAGAAAGCTTTGTAGGCCATCATAATTGGTTTTATTTAAAACTCATTTGAAATTACTATTCCTGATTCCCACAGGGAAACAAACAAAATAAAAAAAACAGTAAAACAGAAAATTTTTCAGAATCTTCCTAAATAGTCACTATCTTTGTCTGTCTCCCAAGTCTTAGATGGTCTCATGTCCTCCTATTTCTTACTGAAGGTACATGTGCAATTGGAACAAATCAATAAATGTGGCTTGTATCCATTTAGGCACTTGTGGGTCAAATGGGAAATTTATATCATTAAAGCCCTTTAGAGTAAACAGTTCCAAAGAGCACGCTGGGAAAAGGTTTTCCCTCACAATATTCATCTTATTTTGTGGGACAGAGGCTGAAGCTTGAATTTCCTTGTTGAGACCAGCCCCATTTTACTGCCGGGTCTCTAACCGTGTTATATAATAAGTAGATTCAGTTGCAATTTTCTTCAGGGAAGTGTATTCTGATTAGTGTATTTCAGGAGGTGATTATATATTGATCTTCTGTCTGAAATTTTTAATAGGCATAAGCTCTTTGCCAAGAGATAATCTTTTCAAAAGCTGTTTCATGCTAATTAAGGGCAGTCCTGGTTGAAGGGCCACATCCCTATGCACTCTACCTAGAATAGGGATCAAATTCAACAAAGCAGTTGCTGGCCACAACAGCACTTCCAAAGGTTTATGAGAGCCTTAATTTATGGAATTTTATTTTAAAAATTGCATTGTGTGTGGAGACTGTAAAGTCTGCTTCTAATATCCCAGTGGAAACATATAGTCACTGAGGTTTGAAATATCTTAATCTCAAAGAGTCATAAAATGCCTCTAGCACAGGGACTGCATGAAACAACACAGAGGAGAGTTTCCAATATAGTGAAAGTCATAATATTGGCTTCAATAGAAAGTTTGAAAGAGAACATGGCAATTTTATGTTCTAGTTCCAAGTACAGCCAGCTCAATGGGAAATCTAAGGTAATGCAGTCACAGTTAAAATACAAACACTATTTTTTTCAGAAAAAAAATACACTTTCAAAATAGTTTAATTTGGGGATGTTGATTGTAACTTGGGAAAATAAAATCATGTTTTATGTTTAATTCACTGACTAGGAATTTTAGATTATTATAATACTTTTAGGAGAAAATAAGGCATAGTACTTCTGTTACTTTCTTTTTAACCTTAACTACATCAGGGTGGTATTGTACTGGGGTCAAATGAAATTATATAGCAGAGCAGAAGGTAAAGTCATAAAGTATATAGTATAGTGAGGGTACAGTACTTCCCAACATATGAACTTTTAAAAATTGTGTTCCCAATTTAAAAGATAGGAAAATAGGATTATATTCACCATAAGATTGTTGAGAGGATTAATTGAACTACCATAGATAAGACATCAATAAAAATGCCTAATATATAGGTAAGTGTTTCAACAGATATTAGTGTTTTCATGGTTATAGTGTTTATTTTGTAGTTAATTGATTTTTAAATATCTGTTGGTTCAGAGAAAAGGTTTGCGTAACCTTTCATTAACAAGTGATACATTAGTATATCCAATTTGCAGCTTTTCACACTTGGATCAAAATTAGAAGTATGAATGGATGCTGTTAAAACACTGATGCCTGGACATATTGCAGAACATATGAAATGAAATCCCAGGGCAAAGGCTGAGGGTCAGCCTCCTGTAAGTGGTCCCAGTCACTTCTACGTCTGTGAGAGCTGAGAGGAAGTAGAATATTATATATTGTTCTTACTTCTGATTAAGCCCATTTTTTTCCAGTTCTGTCATTGGTAAGTGTAGTGAACAGCTTATCACTTTTCATAAAATACATTTACACATATTAAAATACTTGGCAGTGTGTTTTAATGGTCTCTCAATTGCCCATGTATTCCTAATTTAATTCTCCCTGAAATCCGAGACCAGAAAGAGATTTGTGGGATAACTTTGCAAATGTTTTCACTGGACAGATGAGGACAGCCAGGCTGGGAGAAATGGGAGGATGAGACTATGACCTCTGGTGAGCTGGTGACACAGCTCTCACCTCCAGTACCTCCCACCGTCTCTCCAGTCTTCTTTTCCCCGCGCTGTGCAGCCTGAACTTGTTTATCATTTTCTAAATGCTTATTTTTTAATCCTTTTCAAAATTCAACATCTATTCAGAGCTTCTGATGAACAGTTCAGTTATAGAATTACCATGCAGTTTCTCTGATCCATGCTCTTTCCTTTCTTATCAATCCTACTGATTCAGACCACAATCTGGGGTGATTGATAAATACTTCTGTGCCAGTTTAGTATTTTCACCATTTAGAACTCCTTTTGTGTGTCATTTCTCCTTTAACCAATGTTATATTTCGTGTTTTACCCATCTACCCTTTACATGTTTCTTTATACTATGACCAAAAACTAAATGTCATTTGGCACAATAGAAAATAATCCTTATTTTTCCTATGGTAGGCAATAAAAGGTCACTTATTTTTTCTGATGTCCAATTTGATGAACTCAAGTCACTTGAATTATGAGTTCCTCATTTTTCATTCAAATCAGAGTGTCCCTATAAACCAAACTCGATTTTAATAAAACTTTCTATTCACCATAGATGCACATGCACAGGAGATTTAACTTCTACTTTTTAAATTCCCTGCATTTCTTTATCCAAAATTAATTTTATATTGTTTCTTAGCATATTTCTATAATTTTAGTAATACTATATAAGCTCCCTCTAGTGATCAAAATAGTACCTAAAAATCCTGTATTTATTAAATCAAGGATTCCAGAAGCTACCTTCTCCTGACAGACCTAGTTCTATAGCTATTTCATGAAGTTAGTTCATATATTCATAACTTTGTTATTGAGATATTTTCAAAACTTGTATTTCTTCAAAATAACCTTTTTCATGTTAACATAATAAAATTGAATTTGGAGATCAACAAATATTATAGTTGAATAAAATGCTATTAAGGAAATTAAAAATAATATTGAAACATTCACTTCTGTTTTACTATTTCTGATGTTTGAACCACATATTGTTTGGCCCTGTTATTGATAAAAGTTAATGTCAAAAAAGTGAGTATCTGGTTGAACAACAAACTCAACTACAAGTAAACTGTAGCATTTAGGCTATGTCCTAAAGTTTGATGTCAAAATATATTCAACATATAGTTAAAGAGCGAATTTATAAATTTCGAGAGAAAACAGTCCCTGCTTGGGAAGGACTCAATTACAAAAGCACACTTGTGCTTGCTTAATGAGCAAGCACAATTAAATATGTGAATGCATAAAAGAAATACCATTAGCATTAGCATAAGAAGTATTTTTGAAAGAGGAAGAATTGCATACGTAGATTTTATTTCCTTAACATTTTATTATACCTTAAAGTTTATAGAATGTACTCATGAAAGTATGTATATTCTACATATTATATACAAATCATCAGTATAAAACTTGATGGATTTTTACAAAGTGAACACATCCGAGTAACAAATACATAGATCAACAAATAAAATGCTACCAGTATTTCTGAAAGGTCCCTTTTTGTCTCCTCTGGTCACTCACCATCCCAAGTGTAAACCACTCTAGACCTTTCACATTATGGCTTAGTTTTGTCTGTGTTTGAACTTTATATAAATGGAATAGTATAATGATTCATTTTTGTATGTTTCTTCTACTTCTTAATAATGTGCCTATGAGATTTATCTATATTATTTAGTGCAAAAGTAATGTGTCTATTTGTTTATATGTAGCATTCCACTTTGCAATTGTATTGTCTACTTACTCAATGCATTTATCCATCTCTCCAATGCACATTTGAAAAGTTGCATATTTAGAGCTATTTATGAATAGTGGTGCTCTGAACATTGCAGAAATTTGGGTTTTGGTGTGCATATGTACACATTTAAGTATTGTTATGGTTTGAATGTGAGGTGTCCCCCAAAAGCTCATGTGTGAGACAGTGCAAGAAGGTTCAGAGGAGAAATGATTGGTTTGTAAGAGTCTTAACCCAATCAGGAATTTAATCTCCTGATAGGGTTTAACAGAGTGGTACCTGAAGTGGTAGGGTATGGCTGGAGGAGATGGGAATTGGCTTTGGGTATATATTTGTTTCTGGCAAGTAGACTCTCTCTCTCTGCTTTCTGATCACCATGTGAGTTGGTTTGCTCTGCCACACCCTCCTTCCATGATGTTCAGCCTCACCTCAAGCCTCAAGGAGTGTAGCTGGTCTTCTGTGGGCTAAGACCTCTGAAACTGTGAGCCCTTAAATAAACTCTTCCTCCTCTACAGTTGTGCTGTTTGGGTCATTTAGTCACAGCAGGGAAGAAGCTAAAACAAATACATACTAGGGAGAAAATTGCAAGGTCATAGTGATGAATATAGTCAGATTTAATACATACTGAGATTTCTAGTTGTTTCCACTCTTCAGTAATAATTCAGCAATAAGTGGTACTGTCAATTATTCATTCACTCTTTACTTATTCTTTTTGACCGTTTGTTGGTAATGGTTTCCCATTATGGAATTGTTGTTGGGATTTAATTTGAATTTTGCTAATGAATGGAGAAGTTGAGGATTTTTGCTTTTGGGACTTTTTTTGAGTGGTGATTTTATTGATCAATGCCATTTAATTCCCATTTTTAGCTTGTATTTTCAACTTTTTCTTATTTAAGAATTCTCATATTCTGAAAACAACTGATTTCTGGAGTATTTATAGTGCAAATATTTATTTTACCTTTTGATTTATGTATTTAGATAAGCAGGGGTTGTTAGTTTTAATATAATCAAGTATAATCATGATTCATGATTCAAAAACAAGTCAGTTTTTGTGTCCTGTCTTAGATGTCTTTGTCTCTTCCTAGGTTACAGAGACAGGCTCCTATGTTTTCTTCTAAAAGATTTTTATTCTACCTTTCATATTTCATAGATCATATTTATCTTGAGTTAGCTTCTACAAATGGTGTGAAGCAGGAAACAGATTTCAGGCATTCTACTTAGATATACAGTTGACCCAGATATGTTTATTCAAACACTATTCACCACTGCACTGAGGTGTAATTTTTGTCATTAATCCAGAGAACATATATAAATGAATTGTTTCTGGAATTTTTCGTTTTGTTTCATTGGCCTCTTTGTCTGTCTTTGTACTGATGCCACACAGGCTTAATTAATTTTATCATTGTGCAATGGGTCTTGATATTTTTTGTGTAAGTTTTCTATCTTGTTTTTTTTTTTCTTTTTCAAGATTATCTCATGGTATTCTTGGGTTTCTATATTTTCATGCAAATTATAGTATTAACTCACCAATTTTCATGAAAATACTTGCTGAAACTTTTTATTGAATGGTGTTTTTAAATGAAATGGGAGTAATTTATGGATTTGATGTTGAATCTTCCAAGACCCAGCATAATATTACTACTGCTGTAGATGCATCACTGTAGTATGCTGTTTTAAAGTACTTTGGGTATAAACCAACAAGTGGGATAACTGGGTCAAATGGTGGTGCCATTTCAAGTTTTCTGAGGAATCTCCTATATTATTGTGTTGTGGTCTATTTGTTTCTTGAAATTGAGAAGGGTTTGTTTGATGTACGTAGATGCTCCATTGTTTGGGCATAAATATTTACAATTGTTATATATTGTTGATGTATGATTCCCTTAAACAGTATGATTTTACTTTCAGTCTGTGAATTTCTTTGCCTATGAAGTCAGTCTCTTGTAGACATGATATTGTTGGGTGTTGTTTTTTAATCCAATCTGCCAGGCTATGTCTTTTGATTGATGCATTTATGCCATTTACATTCAATGTTATTATTGAGAAATAGTTTTTGTTTCCTGTAATTTTGATTTATTTCTGGATTTCAATTTGTATTAATTTGACACAATTAGTTTTGATCAATTCCTTTGAATTGACTATTCTTCTAGTGTAGTTCTTCCCTTTGGTAGTTTTCAATTTTATTTTTCATTTCTTCATCATGAAATATTTTATTGAGTATGTTTTTTAGTGCAGGCTTTCTAGTTGTGAATTCTTTTAACTTTTGTTTATTGTGGAAGGTTTCCATTTCATTGTCAAATCTGAAGCTTAATTTTGCCAGTTATAGTATTCTTGGTTGGCATCCATTTTCTTTCAGAGCTTGCTATATATTATTCTAAGAACTTTTGGCTTTTAGAGTCTTGAGTTGAGAGATCAGCTGAGATTCATATTGGTTTTCCTCTGAATGGGACCTGTCATTTTTCTCTAGCAACCTTTATAATTTTAATCCTTATTCTA
>JAJEJO010005014.1:310789-525530 GCA_020662805.1 Glaucomys volans | reverse complement strand
TTTAATACTATGAAGAGTCTAGTGTTGCCCAGATAATAACAAATCAAGACTATAAGTTACCTTTCTTAAGTTTTTTTCTTCCAAATGTCCAAGGTGGCCTGCAAAGAAGAGTCCAAGACTATTTACAGAATAAAAGCAGAACATACACAGGACTAACAAGAACTACTTCAGAACCTGAACCATGGAGTACTAAAGGGTTGCTAAGATGAGAGTTGAGGAACTCTGCCCAAGAGAATCGCTCAAAAATAAAAAATAAAAAAAGAGCATGCAAGAACCAGGGCTCTCCTGGGCATGAGCAGACTCCATGAGTGCAGGACCTGATTTCCTTCCATCACCCCTGCTCTTTGGAGCTGCAAATGCTGACCCTCTGATGGTGCTTCCTGCTGACCCTTGTGCTTCAGGCCACCTGGAGAATCAAGGTAGCGCCCCCCCCACCCCATCTCCAGGTTGATCTTACTACAATCCTCAGGTCTGAGCCCTGGATTCATTGGCATCCACACAGAGATGTTGTAAACTGCAGGAGGACACTGTGACTAAGGCACCAGGTACCTCAGTGACCTCAAAGACACAAAGTATTTAGTGAGCACCAATTATTGATAAAGTTATTCCAACCATATGGCAAACATCCTCCTAGCAATCCAGACATACTGATGACTGAACGCTTGAATCTGAACAGAGTTTTACAGAGAAAGCCCAGGACCTGACCACAGCATACAGTCGACATACTATGTGTGAGCAAATGAATGAATGAAAAATAAAATTAAAAAGCAATATCTTATTTCCTTCTATCTTAGCTTAACCTGAGGACTGGAGGGTAGAATGACAGGGGGTGGAAGAGGCATATGTTCTTTCTCACTGTGTAGAGAAATTCATTGTGTAGGTCGATGTAGGTATTTTCAATACCACACTATGAACCACAAAATAGACTATAAGAAATGTATTTAAACTAATATAAATCTTAGTTAAGAGACCAAAATAGGGTACACAGAACAATAGCAATAAAACCATTTTAGACAAAATATAACTAAAGAAGAGTCTAGCAAAAAGTAGGCAGGTTCCTAACTTTATGACCGGTAAATGCCATCAATCTGTCTGCCTGCTAATGATAAGAGCTGAAATTGCTCTCTATTCTTTATTTATGACAATGATACCAATTTCAGTGTCCTCATTTCTTTTGACCTCATTAAAACTCAAGTGACTTCAGAGAAACCCTTCTGGAGACACTCTTCCAATCAGGGACCGAGCACTATTCCATGGGAGACCTTAGTTCTCTCTCTTGGCAACTTTAGCGCATTAGCTTGGCCTTTTCTCCTTTTCCCTTTTCTTGCCTTGTGTCTAGATGGCAGAATCCCAGGTGTGGACACAAACATGGAGGAAAATGCCCAGGAAATGAACTCCTGCATTAATCCCTGTGTTCTTCATGGGGTTGGGGGCAGCAAAGAACAATCCACCAAACAAACCACGAGAATCGTGTAAGAAGGAGAATAAAGAAGCAAGAAGAACAAAACTGGGAAAGCAAGTCAAGATGTTGATGGGTAGGTGTCTCCACCTGTGCTCAGGAGTTAGGGAGAGGCTTCTTGTGCATGGAGCTAAGGTGGCCGTGGCTGGTAAGAGGGAAAGCCCTGTGGGTGGATGTGCCGTCCAGACAGGAAAACAAGGGAGAAGGGCGCAGTGGAGGAAGGGGAGCAAACAAGCAGAAGAGCCCAGAAACATGAATGGGAAAATGAATAAGATTGCTAATTAGAGATACTTGTGAGCAAAGAGAACACAGTAAAGAGAGATAAGAACCTGGGCCCACCTCCAGAAGCTTGCCCAGAGCTGACCATCCATGGGCAGGAAAGGCTTGCCATTCAACTGTCATATGACTGCCATAGGTCCCACTAGCTCTTCAGTTTGAGATAAAGTTTTCTTCAATTTCCATGCAAAAGTGCATTAGGTAATTAGGTCTCTGCCCTGTAGCCACATAGGGAAAAAAAGAAAAAATTGTAGCAGGGTCTTACTGAGCTCTTAAATCCAACAGGTGGCTTCTTCCTGGATATCGGAGTGGTGGTGACATCAACCTCAGGAATAGCCAAGTCTAGAAAATAGTCCAAACAACAGCTTCTTTTGCTTGGTGTCAGTTCAGCTTCCTACAAACAAAATTAGAGCAGCATTTGGTTAACAATTGGAAACACATATCAAAGGGAGGAAGTTTAACTCAAAACAGATTTCCCTGACCATCTTCATTGGAATTGTGTAGGAAGAAATGCATCTTTTATTTGTAGCAATGCACATGTCAGTGATTATAAACATGTGTTTATAACAGCTTGCCAGCAATTTGTTCTTGTCCTTGAAGGATGAGACCCATACAGAATCCAGGGCGGAGTGTGAAGCTCCCATGAACTTCAGCATAAAATACAGAGATAAGCATGGTGGTCACAGGTGGGAACATCAGAGAGTCCTGTAAAAATAACCCTTTGTGGGAAGCACACGGGTCTCTCCTTTGGCAGTCCTTGCTGGAAATGGTGAATGCCTGTCTTCTGTCACTGAGGATAGGGCTGCTTAAAGATTGCCAGTATGACTCTGTTTATCTAGAGAAAAAAAGAAGTTTCCAAGGACTGGCAACAGAGGAATCATTACGAGGAGAACCATTAGGAGACAAGATGAAGGGAGGTGCTGAGAGAAGCTTCTGATAAGTTCTGTCACGACGCGCCTTCTTCCATTTCAGCAACTTGAACGTGTTTCTCATTTTGTTTCTCAAGCAAATACTAGATTTTATCCCACAATCGTTGGGGAGGGGGAGTCACTTCAGCCTGTCTAAAAATATGTGAGGAAAAATAAAAAATTGTGGTTGGAGATGTTTCTGAGTTCATATCCATAAACAGCATGTTTGCCTGTTGGGTTTTGTTTTACCGAATGAAGTGCAGCTGCCAATTCATCCATCTGTAAAAGTGCTCCTTATGGATCCCCTGAAGAGAGGGACTGAGTCATTCGTTTGCAGAAGAGTTTCCCTGGGTGTTCTTTACTTTCTGTTGCTGAAGTGAGAAATGTTTTGGTCCCTTTTCTGAGCCTCCTATTCCATGCACACTCCATTTTGATGAGGTTGTTTCCCTTTCAGAACAGTCTCTCCCTTTTCTGTCTTTCCAAATCCTTCAGGGTCTTCTGGGTCCAATCAGACTCAGAATCTTCTCCCATTTTCTAGTCCTTCCATGGCTGCCCCCTTCTCTGTACACTTACTATTGGAGGTTGAAGCTCTGGGTTGCATGCTATTCTGATAGAAATCTATCTGGTGTGATCATGTATGACCCTGTTCTTCTGTACCCCCTCACATTGCTCCAGACTTAAAACGCACCAGATACTTGCTCCCTCAAATAAGAATTTTCTATTGTCCATAAATTTCCAAATGCATAAATGGAGCAAATAGACAGACAATTAGAATATTTTTGCATTAATTCTTTGATGAAAGAAGAAAAGCAAAACAAACAAAAAATGCAATTGGAAAAACTTATGCTCCTTTGGTGATCCTGGCAATTCAAGGAGAAAAATGCATAGTTAATGAATAAAACTAAAGGGTGAAAACTATTTCACTGGAAAATAAAGTTGAAAAATAAATGGAGATTTAGATGGTGGGGGCACAATGGTCTGGAAGGAGAATTTTTAAGAGAATTTCTTTGGATTCTTATGGAAGTTGTAGGCTTCAAGTAGGAAAATTCATCTTCTATTCTTTTGGAAAACAATTCAGCAATTGCTTTAAGACATTTTAAGCAAAAATAAATAATAAATAAATGTAGAAACTAAATTTTAAGTAGGGGTGCTTTATATCAGAAACCAGAATCTCCTAGAAATTTCTGGAAGTGTGATGGATCCCCTGTTCCTGCTAAATACATAAAATGCTTAAAACAATAAGTAGAAAAGTATTTCCAAATATATAAACATGCTTAAAATGTAGGAAAATACCAGCTGTAAGATATTAAGAATGAAGGCAAAGTTTGAACACCAAGGTCAACCTGAAGCTACTGGGACCACCAGGCCTGGGAGTAGGGATCAAAGTCAGAAGGTCAGAGGGATTTTGACACCCACTCAAGGAAAGGGCATGTCACTACCAGCCTGCACTATGCAGAAGGAGTCCCCTGTGCGCTCGCGCGCTCTCTCTCTCTCTCTCTCTCTCTCTCTCTCTCTCTCTCACACACACACACAGACATCTCCCCACCGACTTTAGGAAGCAGCAGGAAGTTGTTTGATATCAAGGCCATGAAAGTGAGATAACAGCATCCATATACACCTGCACCAAGTACGGTTTTGAAGATACGCCATTTTCCAGATGTGTGAACTTCAAGCCAATAAATGAATACAAACGCATCTAGGAACACTGACAACCCCACACCCATCTTACCCTCACCCCAGGACCCATCAGCAAATGAGCATCAAATTGCTCTTTGTTGTCACTTCCTGATTTAGAACACTCCCACAGAATGCACATAAATACACACATACATACTTTCCTCTATAAAAGATCAATTCAGAATTAAAAGTTGCAGAGCTCATGAGGACACAGGTCACAACAAGGAGAAGCATTTCACTAAGCACACAAATTATCCCCCAAGGAACTTGAATTCATTGAAAAAGATCTGGAGTAAATTCAAAACAATTTTGTTTTAAATGATTAAACATAAAAACAAATGACCAGAATGCTTTAAAAACCAAGCAGGACAAATGGAAAACAACAGGAGAGTTTTAAAATGACCCAGTAGAAATTCTCAAAATGAGGAGGAAAAAGAAAATACAGCTTTTAACATTAAAAGCTCAATGAATAGAATAAAACAGATTAGAAATAGATGAAGAGGAAATTGGCAAGCCAGAAGACAGCTCTGAGCTAGTGATTTAAGATTCAACACAAGAGACAGAGTGTGAAAAAATGTAGAAGTGCAGTTATAACACTTGGAAAATATACATTCATGTAAAGTAACTCTACATATAAAGCAGAAGCTTCAATTGTTGATTTGGAAAAAAATTACTGAATAGCCAAAAAAAAAAATCTGGAAATTATTATTATCCAGAAAAAATGTATTATTATTATTATTATTATAGTCCAGAAATTGTTTTCTGGAAACAGAAAATAATGTTTATGTTGTACTTTTTTGATTAATGATCAAATCCATTGCTGAAATTTAGAGATTTTTTTTCCACTAAAAAGATGTTGGTCTGGAAGTTAAATAAAAACATTGATCATATTTTTTACTTTTTAATTTTATTTTATATTCTTTTATTGTGGTGCTGGAGATGGAACCTGGGGCTTCACACATGCTTGGCAAGCACTCTGCCACCAAGCTACACCTGCAGCCCTGTCATTATTTTTTTTTTTTTTGGAACTATGGATTGAACTCAGGGACACTTGGCCACTGAGCCACATTCCCAGCCCTATTTTGTATTTTATTTAGAGACAGGGTCTCACTGAGTTGCTTAGGGCCTCGCTAAATTGCTGAGGCTGGCTTTGAACTCGTGATCCTCCTGACTCAGCCTCCCAAGTCGCTTGGATTACAGGCGTGCACCACCATGCCTGGCTTTGTCACTATTTTTAAAGGGAGCAAATATACTATATAAAAATATATTTGGAGTAGGCAAAAATTTCTTAGAAAACATACTAAACATAAAAATTATAAATTATACTTTATTAAAATTAAAAAACATGTTCTTCAAAGACACTATAAAAAAAGAAGTTACAGATTGGGAGAAAATATTTGCAAAGCATATATGTATCTTGCTAAGGACATGCACAAAGAACTCTTTCAATTCAGACTAAAACAATAGCTCGCTTAAATGATGGACAAAAGATTTGGATACGTTAACAGAGAATTTTTTTTAAATTTTGATCTGTCAATAAAAGTGCTAGCAAAACTACACAGCAACTCCAACTCTCATACATTGCTGGTCAGAGTACATGGTACAACTAATTTGGAAAACAAATTATCAGTTTCGTAGGACATCCCACAGGCACTAGGATGTTACCAGAATATTCCAGCAACCCTACTCCCAGGTACTTATTTACCCAAAAGATATTAAAACATCTGTAGATAAATGTTTGTAGCAGGTTTATACAAAATTGACACACACAAAAAAAACTAAAATATCCATTACTAGTGAATGGATAAACAAAGTGTGAACATCCATTTGATGTAACACCAATCAGTAACAAAAAATTTAATTTTGAAAAAAGAACGAATTAAAGATGTAGTCAGGATGAAACTCAAAAGAATTTACTAAGACTGAAAAGCCCCCCAGAAGGCTTCATCTTCTACGATTTCACCTATATGACATTCTGGAAAAGGTAAAGCCATAGTATAGAAATCAGAGCAGTGATTTCCAGGGGAGTGGTGAGTGGGAGAGGAGGGTTAAACACAAAGGGACAAGAGAGAACCTACTGGAATGATAAGAATGTCTATATCTTTACGTCTTTAACATAACTGCATGCATTTGTCAAAACTGAACAGACCACATAATCAGGGAAATTTTACTACATTTAAAGTATTCCTCAATGAACTTAACATCTTTTTGTATTTTTAACTGACACATAATC
Organism: Glaucomys volans; assembly: GCA_020662805.1. NCBI lineage: Eukaryota > Metazoa > Chordata > Mammalia > Rodentia > Sciuridae > Glaucomys > Glaucomys volans. The sequence continues at coordinate 518,977 of JAJEJO010005014.1, read as the reverse complement.
ATCGTACATATTTAGTGGACATAATGTCGTTTTTCAATATGTGCATATTGCATAATGGTCAAATCAGGGTAATTAGCATACCCATTGTTATGGTTTGGATATGAGGTGTCCCCCAAAACTCCTATGAATGCAGGAGGTGAGGTGATTAGATTATGTGGATCCTAATCTAATCAGTGGACTGATCCATTTGATGGATTAATAATTTGAAAGGACTAGTGTACTGGGTGGTACTGGGTGGTAACTGGGTGGAGCATAGCTGAATGAAGTAGGTCCTTGGGGATTACGCCTTGTCCCCCAGCTCTTCGCCCTTTCTCTCTGGTTTCCTGGCCATCGGGAGCTGAGTACCTTTCCTCCACTGTGCCCTTCCATCATGATGCCTCACCTGAGGCAAGAGCAATGGAGTGTGCTGATCATCTACTAAAACCTCTGAAACCATGAGTCCCAATAAACCCTACCTCCTCTAAATTGTTCTTGTCACCTATTTTGGTAACAGTGATGAAAAGCTGACTGACAACCACCAACAGCTCATTTCCTTGTGGTGAGAACATTGAAACTCCTCTCTTCCAGCTATTTCGAAATATTCAATACCACATTGTTGATGATAGTCACTCTACTGTACAGTAGACCACCAAAGCTTACTCCTCCTAATTATAAATTGGATCAAACTTTCTAAAACCTCTGGGGAGAAAAATGTTCCCAGAAACCCAGTGGGTACAGACATTGCTGTAATCAAGGAAAAACTGCAAAGGTAAATCAAGACTCAGAGCCTCTACTCTATTTTACTCATTTACAACTGAATTTTATTTAGTTACTTCAAACTTTAAGAATTCTTTAACAATAATTTGTAAATTATCCAGTTTAATTAAAATTCTTTTCTCATCAATAATCTCTGTTAGCAAAAAAAAGATACTTTTATATATTATCTTCCCATGTAAGTATTATATTCAGTACTCTCCAATGATTAAGATACTTAATTTTATATGATAAATATTTGTAAAACTATTTATTAAACAGAAACTTTCTTAAAGATTTTGAAAGATAATAGAAGATAATATTTTAGAATAAAAATATCAATGTACAATACTTGATAATGGCCATGAGATCTACCTTTCTATATTCCTATAAATTTTATATAAAATTTCTAGGGAACAACTCCTGAGACATAGTTTGAATCCTCCTCCAACAGATTCTACTTAGGTATAGAAGAATTTGTTAAATACTGTAAAAAACCTGAGGGTCTGCCATGCGCTTAGCATAGGCAAACGTCATGATCTTCTCCTGCAAGGGACGCAGCTGGAAGGAGGATAATAAGAGATACCAGTGAAAGTCAGCCTTTCAGCCACATTGAAAAGAACTACCTCAGGCACTTCTAACTATAAATATTGCCCCTAAGCTCCAGGACATACATCTGTGAACACATGCTTTCTGATGTAAATATGCCTAGAATTCTGTAGCCTGGACATCAAGTACAAATGGAGATCCGACCCTGAAGCTCACTAAAAGGTCTTTAGAAACAGAGCATATGTTCATATAACTGGTTCCCTTCAAGATTCTGCAGATGGAGTAGGTGACTTCAGAGCTTCCTCCCAAAGCTTTCAGATGGGAATCCTCGATCAGACTTACATTTACATTTTTACTTTTATTTGCTTATCTTTATTATGTGTCTCCTCATTCTTCTTTTCTAATACTTCTTTTAAATACTTTTCTCTACTCCCAAACCTCCCAATGGTTAAATTTTTAAATCTCCCACTAGCCTCAAAATACCCTATAAAATACTGCTAGCCCTCTTATATTTATATACATTAACTATATTCCAGGTCCCAACAATCATCCATGACCATTAAAATTTTTACAGATTTACAAGGAACCCAGGAGATAACAACAGAGAAAAGGGTATGAGTGACACTACATAATATTTTAATTCCAGTTAGAAGTTGTTGTTTTTTTCCCTTCAAAATCAGACAAACTAAATTAGACATGCATCTTGGATATGTTCATCTGACCTTTCCAAACATTCTAAAGGAATATTTTATTAAGAATCATACATGATAATTTAAGGAGGAATCCAACACATTAGGTTTCACTGGTTATAGAAGGATTTCTACTCCAGTTACTAAAGGAGAATGAGTGATTTCCAATTTGATTATGGCTTAAATAGCAAGTGCAACAATCAAAACTTTAAAGGACAAATATATTATCATAAAATGTTAACTAAAATAGTTCTAAATAATAAAATTTTCCTGACTACTAGCCAGTCAGAGTGAAGTCTGTGCCATGATTAACTGGCTTCCATATAGATGGGTAAAAAAAGAACAATCTATTGCACAGAAAAAAACACTTTGTCAACTGAAGTTGAGCCAACTAATCCTTGAGATTTACCCCCCTTGTTACACTTTGCCAGACTTTAAAAAAATACAAAAATACTTTCAAAATATTTTTCATGATATTTGTGATTTCTGTTTTTTTCCTCCTTTGCTAGCTATTATCCAGTCAACTTTTAACTGCTGATTCTTCAGTCAGAGAAACCAAAAACTCTTAAAGGCAAATTTGTTCCTTTGGGAGATTCTTTTTGCTGAAAAAAAAAAAGAAATGAAGAAATGTTTTATAATTAAAATAGTGCAGACCTTGCCTAACTAACATGAAAGTGCCAACAAAAGGATGTTATGCAGACATTACTCAGAGCATGTCAATATATTCAAAAACTCTCAAGGTTTTGGTCTTGGTTTGTTTTGCTAGCTGCAAGCTATTCCGTGTGTTTACACCAAAATGTAGAAACAAGACTCACTGTTCTAATATTGTCTACAGTTATTTCTCTCCTCTTCTTTCCTTCCTTCCATCTTTCCTTCCTTCCTTCTTTCTCTTACACATGCTATTTTTCTCTTTCATCATTGATAAAAGACTAAAGGCTCTTCCTTCCATGTAAAAAGTTAATTGCATTCAGATTATGTCTCCGTGATATTTTTTAAATCCTTAAAGACAACAAAACAATAGACTTATTTACTATCCAAAATTCCAAGCCCAGCAGATTTTACATTTGAACTTTACCAAATGAACAAAAACGAATAATTACTACCTCATGAAAATTGGTTCAAGGAAAGCTACCATTTTATCTATTAAAAGTGGAAAAGAAAGGACAGTGGAATGAATCAGGAATTATTACCCTATGTGCATATAGGATTACATGACTAGTGTAACATTCTACATCATGTACAACCAGAAGAATGAGAAGTTATACTCCATGTATGGATGATATGTCAAAATGCATTCTACTCTCATGTATAATTAATTAGAACTAATAAAAAATTTTAATGGAAAAGAAAATTAGCTAATATGACTTATGAACATAGATGTGAAAATGATAAAAAAATATTGAGAATCTTAATCCCCAGCATATGTGACATTTTGGTATGTGCATGTGTATATTTACGTATTATGGTTTGGACGTGAGGTGTCCCCCAAAAGTTCACATATGAGACAGTGCAAAAAAGTTCAGAGGAGAAATGATTGAGTTGTAAGAGTCTTAACCCAATCAGTGGTTTAATTCCCTGATAGGAATTAATTGAATGGTAACTGAAGTGGTAGGGTGTGGCTGGAGGAGGTGGGAACTGGGTCGTGGCTTTGGGTATATATTTGTATCTGGTGGGTGGACTCTCTCTGCTTTCTGATAACCATGTGAGCGGCTTCCCTCCACCATATTCTTCTGCCATGATGTCCTGCCTCACCTCCAGCCCCGAGGAATGGAGCCTGCTGTCTATGAATTGAGACCTCTGAAATGTGAGCCCCTAAATAAAGCTTTCTTCCTCTACAATTGTTCTGGTCTGATCTTTTAGTCACACCAGTGAAAAAGCTGACTAAAACATTATGCAAAATGGAAAGGCCTTTACACTAATAGATTAAAAATAGTACAATAAACTAGAAATTCATTAGAAGCATTTGAATATTTTAGCCTCCATCATGACAAAAAATATTAATAAGGAAATGGAAGGGAACTTCTAAAACCTGTAAAAGAGGATATTTCAAAACCTACAGCAAAAATAATACTGAACCATGACATGTAAGTTCTCGCTTAGATGTCAGGAGTAAGATGAAGAAGGCTCTTTCATCACACCTGTGAAACTTATACTGGACATGCTGACAGTGCATAAGACGGGAAAACCAAATTCCCATTGTTCTTATATAATACACAGAAATCTTAAGACTTTATACACAAAAATATATGCACAAATAAAAGAGCACAACATGGCTGTTCTACACAAAATCAATGTACCCAAATCAATAGCTTTCCTATAAACCTGAATCAAACAAAAAATACTAGCATAAAGAAAGCTTTCATTCACAATAACATACAAATAAAGAGGAGAAATATATGTTAACAAGGTTATTTGAAGAAATTTATGAAACTTTATGAAAAGACATTCAAAAAATCATGTAAACAGAGATTTATCACGCCAATGGATAAGAAACTCAATCCCTTAAACTTTGCAGTATGCCCCAGGTGAATGAAATAACAAAATCTAAATAAGATTCTTGTGTTAAACTACATAAGTTCATTTAAAATTTCTCTTAGAAGATATAGTCAAGATTTTTTTAAGAAGATGAATGAGGAAGGATTTGTCCTATCACAAAAAGGAGACCAGAAACAGAACCATAAAAAACCAAAGAAGGATGGACTATTCAACAGATGGGGTGGAACAAGACATTATTCAAACGTAGATTCTAGCTATATTAAACCCCTAAGTACAAAAATCAAGAATTAATGCTGTTAAAAGAAAATATTGAAAAAATATATTTATGATTTCCAATTTGGGAAGGATTTCCTTTTCAAAATTTAAAAAATTTTTAATTGTGGTAAACAAAACCACACAAATTACCACTTTAACCATTTTTGAATGTACAGTTAAGTAGTGTTAAGTATATTCACATTATTGTGTAAATCTCCAGAACTTTTCATCTTACAAAAGTGAAACTCTAAACCCATTAAAATGACACCTCCCTATCTCTACTTTTCCCCAGTCCCCAGGAGCCTGCATTCTACTTACTTAGATTTTTACAAAGATTTTGACTACTTTAGATACTTCACATAAGTGGGCTCATACATATGTCCTTTCAGGATTGGTATCTCTTACTTAGTATAATGTCCTCCAAGTTGATCCATGTTGTAGCCTGGATAGGATTTCCTTCCTGTTTAAGGCTGAATATTTTTCCATTGTATGTATATACCACATTTTGTTTATTCATTTATCTCCTGAGAAACATTTAGGTTGCTTCCACTTCTTGGTCATTGATAGGCCTGCCATCATGGTTGTTCAAATTTCTCTTTGAGATTCTGCTTTCAACTCTTTTGGATATACACCTGATGTAGGATTGCTGGATTATATGCTAACCCCTTCCATCTTTTTATTTTGAGAAAACCCATGCTGTCTTCCACAGCAGTTGCATCATTTCACATTCTCACCATAACCGCACAAAGGTTCCAATTTCTCCACATCCTTGCCAAGACTCATTGCTTTGAAGTTTGTTTTGATTGCAGCCATCTTAATAGGTATGAGGTGTGGGCAGGGTTTCTTAAAACACAGAAAGCAAAAGTCATAAGGAAAGGACTAATAAATTTGACAAAGTCATGATTTGAATATTAATAAAATCTTCTTAAACAGACTGAGAAAAGTTATTTGCAACATATTTAGTTAATAAAGGGCTAGGATCTAAAATATATTAGGAACTCCCACATAAAAGAGTCGAACCACTCAGTACAAAATGCATAGGTAGTTCAGAGAAATAGAAACCCAAAGGATTGATAAATACACTGAAAAAATGTTCATCTCCTTTGCTAAGAGGTCAGTGCTAAGCAAACAGTGAAGTGCCATTTTGCATCCAACATGTTGGTAGTGATTTTGCTATCTGGAAGAAGATATGAAGAAAAAGGAATTTTTGATCCTGCTCTTGGGAGCCTAAGTTGGTACAAGGTCTGTCCAGAGTTACCAACATAGTTTAAAAGTGCCATGACACTCTGATAATCCAAGGTAGGTGTATTTCTTCAGCAACCTCATCGTGTGAGCAGTATGGAGATATTCACTGCAGCATTGTTTGTAATGGAAATAACCTTTACACTCACAATAAGGGCATGAGTCATAAATGGTGGCTTAATCATTCCAGAAAATAATTAAAGTGATTAAGCAAGAAATACTTGTATTAACATGAATAAATCTCAAAAACATAATCATTAAAGTCAGAAGGATAACTACAGTCTCATACCATTAAGTATGATTTTTAAATATGTAACCTGATCTTGTATATTTTATGAACCCAAAAAGATGATGTAAAAGTATGAAAATAAACCGAAGAGTAGGATCAAAAGTTGGGTCCTTTCCAAGTTTTCTGAGGATTCTCCACACTGCTTTCCAGAGTGGCTGCATCAATTTACAACTCCTCCAGCAATGTATGAGTGTGCCTTTTTTCTCCACATCCACACCAACACTTATTATTGCTTGTATTCCTGATAATAACCATTCTAATTGGAGTTAGATGAAATCTTAGGGTGGTTTTAATTTGCATCTCTAATTACTAGAGATGTTGAACATTTTTTCATATATTTGTTAATCACCTGTATATCTTCTGTAAAGTGTCTGTGCAGATCGTTGGCCCATTTATTGATTGGGTTCTTTGTATTTTTGGTGTAAAGTGTTGTAAGTTCTTTATAAATTTTGGAGATTAGTGCTCTATCTGAAGTGCATGTGGAAAAGATTTTCTCCAACTCTGAAGGCTCTCTTTTCACATTATTGATTGCATCCTTTGCTGAGAAAAAGGCTTTTTAGATTGAATTCATCCCACTTTTGATTCTTGCTTTGATTTCTTGTGCTTTGGGGGTCTTGTTAAGGAAGTCTGGTTGTCAGCCAGCATGATGAAGGTCTGGGCCTACTTTGTCTTCTATTTGGTGCAGGGTCTCTGGTCTAATTCCTAACTCCATTTTGAGTTGTTTTGTGCAGGGTGAGAGATTGAGGTTTAGCTTCATTTTGCTGCATATGGATTTCCAGTTTTCCCAGCACCATTTGTTGACCAGGCTATCTTTTCTCCATTGTATGTTTTTGGCTCCTTTGTCTAGTGTGAGGTACCTGTACTTATGTGGGTTTATCTCTGTGTCTTCTATTCTATACCATTGGTCTGCCTGTCTATTTTGGTGCCAATACCATGCTGTTTTTGTTACTATTGCTCTGTAGTATAGTTTAAGGTCTGGTATTGTGATACCCCTGCTTCACTCTTTCTGCTCAAGATTGCTTTGGCTATCCAAGGTCTCTTATTCTTCCAGATGAATTTCATGATTGCTTTCTCTATTTTGATGAGGAACATCATTGGGATTTTAATTGGAATTGCATTGAATCTGTGCAGCACCTTTGGTAGAATGGCCATTTTGACAATATTAATTTCTATCCAAGAATATGGGAGATCTTTCCATCTTCTAAGGTTTTCTTCAATTTCTTTCTTTAGTGTTCTGTAATTTTCATTGCAGAGGTCTTTCACCTCTTCTGTCAGATTAATTCCCAAGTATTTTTTTTTAGTCTATTGTGAATGGAGTGGTTTTAGAAACAAAAAGTTGTACCCTATGTGTGTACAATGAATCAAAATGCAGTCTGCAAAAATAAAAAACAATTAAACAAATTTTAAAAAGTAAAAATAGGAAATAAATAAACAATACATAAATTTCTATATAATCAGTTGCAATTATACATAAATATTATGTAAAATACATGTATGTCTATGTATGTCTGAATTTAGCCACTATGATCTTTGAACCCCTAAATAAAACTCATTGTATGTGTGAAAAAATATGAAAATATATGAATAAAGGCTACTCCCACAATTTGAAAAAAAAATTGATTCACACTAAAGACAGAAATAGGTAAAAACATGGAGGAGTAAGATGGGGGAAAGTGCTTTACCTCTTAACAGTTTGTGCCCTTAAGAAATGGAAAGAAGTCAGTCTTTATTATGGCTATTGCCGCTAGGGAGTGAGTATGGGTGTTTTATTTTATTATTCTCTGTGTTTTTCTATAAATATTATTCATATGGGCCAGTGGACATGAGTAGATAAAAAAAGGTATTTAAATTCAGCACTAATCTATGGGCTGATGTCTGAGGGGCAGGCTTATATTTCATTTCTATACATTCAGAGTCCTTATTTATTTCATAGGGAAATAAACTGTAATATCTAAAAATTTGAATCACTCTTCTACTATAGCTCTCTTTCCATTGCTGTTACAAATTTGCTATGGTTCAAATATGAGATATTCCCTGAGAAGTTCACACGTTAGGCAATGTAGGGATGTTCAGAGGTGAAAAGATTAGAGATGAGATCTATAACCTCATCAGTGGATTAATCCATTTGATGGATTAACAATTTGAATGGTAACTGTAGGCACGTGGGGCATGGCTGAAGGAAGTAGATCACTGGGGGTGTGCCCTCGGGGATTATATTTTGCCCCTGGCTCCTTCCCCCACATGCACACACCTCTCTCTCCACCCCCCTCACACACACACACACACACACACACACACACACACAGTTTCTCAGCTGCCGCGAGCTAAACAGCTTTACCATGCCATGCCCTTCTACCATGATGTTCTGCTTCACCACAGATTCAGAGAAATGGAGCTAGTTGACCACAGAACAAACTTCTGAAATAGGGAGCCAATTTCAGTTTCTCCTCTAAACTGTTCTTGTCAGATATTTTTGTCAGTGATGAAAAATGGACTAATGAAATATTTGAGATTTTTCATTGGCACTAAGCGCAAACTACCAGAAATATAGTTTAACTTAACCACCCTTTAAGAGATGGCAGGGTTCTGATTCCTGGGGGGGTTTTTTCCCTTAGAATCCCAATGATAAAATACATTGTCTTTCTTATTTGCCAATTCAGTTTAATAGGAAGAGATTTCATCTGTGCTTGTGCATTATACTTCATTAAATATCTGTCATAAAATGATTGATTTGGGGGTGTATGGAAGAAAGTCTAATCTTGAGGACAGCAGCCCCTCACTCCCTGATTTGCAAGTCTGAATGCCAACCCAGCTACTGATTCATCTATTCACTCAACGAGTGTTTACTTAGATCCCACTCTCTCCCAGGGGCAAAAATGGAATTTAGTGCCCTATACTACAATCCAAATATTATAAAGTAAGTTTGAAGTGGAGGCTACCATTGAGGTTCAACCAGGGGCTTCTGCTATCTCTGCTGGCTCTGAACCCCTGTAGGGTATAAATAGTTGGATCCATATAGATTCAGACAAGGAAGCAGAAAGAAAATGTGGGGTTAATAGTGAAGTGTGACAATGACATGCAGCCCCTTGCTGAATGCAGTGCTCACAGCTACAGCAATGATTTTTAGAACTGGAAGTGTTCCAGCTCATTTTACAAATGAGTAAACTGAGGCCAAAGAGATTGTCACTTTTGACTCTGAGACCAAGCACTTAATAAAGGTGTTAGAGTCAGTAATAGAATTCAAGGCTCCAGGAAGGTTAGAATGTGCACAACAGGCCGGGTGGGCTCAGGGAGCTGCCTGCACCACCCGCCCAGGTGACTACAACTCAACCCCCACTTGTGTGTCCAAACGTAAATGTAAGCCCCAGGCAGGAGCCAGATCTGATTTCCAAAATAAGCTGGAAATCCGAATTTTTATGTAAGATCTCATATTCTTAAAGACTGGAAACTGACTCAAAACTTTAAAATATACCATATGAGCCAAATAAAACACATCTGTGGGCCAAGTTCCAAGTGCTGGTCACTATTTTGCAACATTTGCTATACAGAACTGGGTCTGAGGCCTCCTCCTGGCCATTTTTTTATGGCTCCTGAATGCAGGAAACGAAAACAAGTTATGTTCAAAGCCGCTTCTAATGTTTGAAATGTATGAGATTAAATGCCCACTGTGAGATCCACTCTGATGAAAAGCAGAAGTTGGGAAACTGATTCGTTTATACCTTTGAAGAGTAAAAAGAATAAAATCAGCCACCTGATCCATCCAGCTTTCTGATTGTCATGGGATATGTTATCAGACACTGTGTTGAAAAGGAGGAACAGAGAAAGAAGCCACACCATGCAATCCCAAGGCACCCCACACCATGACACTCCCCCTCTGTCTTCTCCCATTGTCTCTGCCTTATCCTCTCCACAGCCATATTCTCCTACCTGTCTCTCTCTCTCCTCTTTTGATCTCTGAGAAGTAGAATAGATACTGACAGGGGGTGGCAGCGTAGAGAAAATCTGGGAGCCTAAGCAGGCCCAGGCATAATTCTGCTCATCAATAGAAACTAACATTTATTGACTCTTTACTGTTCATCACCCTGTTCCAGACATCCTTCTATTTGAATCCTTATAGCAATTAAATGGATGAGGTGCTACAAATTCGCCTCCCTCACCCACAAGGCTTGGAGAGGTTGGTAGCTCAGTCAAGGCCATGAGTAGCAGAACCTGGACTAGCAGAGGTTCCCCAGTGCCCTCCCACTTCCTGTTCAGACTGTCATCTGCCTTCTTTAACTCTCCCACTACACAGTAACAGTGAGCTTCCTCTCCTAAAAACTAAGTAAACATGAAATAAGTAAAAGATTGTGCATATGAGGGACATGTTTCTTTGAAAAAGAAAACATTTTACAGAGATTTAGAATCTGCCTTCTCTTTTACTCATAATAACAGTAGTGTGTGTCCTGCAGAAATGAGTAGGTTCTGTGAAGATTCCACAGATGAGCTCATCCCAGTGACTTGCATTTTCTAACGACTTCAAGAGACTTAGGGGAAAAGATCTTTGCTCTCAAATATACTGCCTTCTGATGAAGAGTCGTTACTTTCTCTGTTTAAAATTAAACAGCAGAATGCTCACATATATGTGTCTTGTATAGGACATGTGTAGAGGACATGTGCATATGTGTGGTGTGTATGTGGTGTGTGTGGTGTGGTTCATGTGTTGTGTATGTGGTATATGTGAGGTGTGGTATGTGGTGCGTGTAGTGTGTGTGGAGAGGGTGTCCATGTTTGTGCATGTGTATGTGGTGTGTGGTGTATAAGAGGCATGTATTTGAGGCATGGTGTTTAGGGTGTGTGTGAGGGTTATGACAACAGGTTTGTGTGTAATGTTGTGGTGTTTGTATTTAGGGGGTACACATGTGCAAATTGTGTTTGTGTGTGTGACTTTCAAGCTAACACGGTGCAGTTGATTCAGCCCCATGATCTGTGGTCCCAAGGTTAGCCACACCCATTTGTGTTTTTCCCTGTAGACAACACACTGTAAGTACAGTCTGATGCTTCAACTGCATGGGACTCATCTGAGGACCGTGTAACAGTGCACACTCCCAAGCCCCTCTCCGGGTCTCTAGTGTCACAGCCATTGGGCAGGGACGCAGGTCTCTGTGCATTTACTGAACCGAAGCCCCAGCTGATGCTCCTGCACTTCTGGGAAGCAGTGCTGGGAGCTATGGTTCCAGGCAAGCAAGTCCAGTTCAGGTAGAGTGGGCCCCCTTTACCCATGGTGGGTATGTTTGAAGACCACAATGGATGCCCAAACCTGAAGATAGTACTGCACCTACATATGCTAGGCATTTTCTTATTCATACATAGTTAAAATAAAATTAACTTCAATTTAGAAATTAGGTACAGTTAGAGATTAGCAATAGCTAATGATCCAATAGAGTATTGTAATATGTTATAATAAAAGTGACGTGAATGTGCTGTGTGTGCATGTACGCATGTATTAATATAAGGTACTATGCTTTGTGGCCACAGTTGACAGTGGGTAATTAACCTTGGAAACTGAAACCATAAAGGGAGGACTGTGTATTTCACTTGTACATACTCAGCATAAATAGAAGGAAAGGATTTGGGCATAGCCAAGTTTTTCTTACTTTTCTCACATTAACTGAATAAGAGGGGGAAAGGAGACTTACCCTCACTCCTGTGCACACATGCATGTGTGCACAGACAAGCAAGCCCCTTTATGTTCTCAGTTTCTGAATTTATTTTTATCTGACAAGCACATGAAATCTTACTGGGAAGAGGCCTTGATTCTTTAGCTGATGTTTATAATTGGTAGCATGCTCTAGACCTTTCCATTCTACATAAGCTCAAAGTTTGAAATCTGAGTGGGTTCCTGGGTTTGGGCTCTGGTAAGGGTCCCTTTGGCTGTGTCACAACATGGTAAATGGCATCATAGTGGGAACACATGCAGAAGAGAGAGCAAATGATGATACAGGAAGCCCAGGAAAGAAGAGCCGGTCTTGCTCTTTTTATAAGAACTCACTCTGGCAAGAACTAACTCATACCACGAGGTCAGCATTAATCACTTCCAAAGGCAGTGTCTCCAGCGACCTAATTACTTCCCAGTAGGTCCCATATCCGAAGGGTTTCATCACCTCAAAGTTGCCACACTGAAGACCAATGCTCTAGCACATGAATTCTTGGGAACACATTCAAACTATATCCCAAACCAAGGAGTACCCCTGCCCATTTCCTTCAAAAATACTGTTATTGCCTCTGGACAGAGAGGCTCCTCATTCCCACCTCTCCTCTCTGTCCTTTCTTCTCATTTCTCACGTATGTGACCACAACACGGGACATAGAGAGTATGTGACAATAATCTACCCAAGAAACAGTGCAGGCCTGAACTGGGCAGTGAGAATGGGGAGTGAGAGGAGGTAACAGGTTCTAGAGATGTTAAGGAGGTAAGACCACCATAGTGGTAGAAGAGACACAGAGATTCAGGGAGAGGGAAGTGCTATGGATATTATGCAAGTTTCTGATTTGAATTCCTAAACATCAAAACTGCAAAACCACAACCCTCTAGGGGCCAAGCAGGTAGCATACATTGGTAAAAAGGGCCAGGGATAAAGACAGTGCAGACTATGAAAAATCAGAGAGAGCACAGAAAGAGAGTAGCCACTCCTCAGTTCCAGCCAGTTGCAGTCATTTCCAAATCAAAATCCAGGGCTTCCACAGTTTCATGTTTTTGAGACAACCAAGACATCTTGATTTTCCCTTTTTAAAAATCCAATTTGAAAATCAAGGATAAATAGTTTAAAGTCAATCATTAGTTTTCATTTTAAAATGTGGACTTTTTAAAATTAAAAACACCTCATGAACCTAATGAAACATGTTACAGAGGGAGGAAGGTTGCTGCATGTGACCTGGAGCTTCTAGCTTCAAGCCTCAAAAGCAAATAGTGGTGCTTCTCACCAAATGCTATTTGAAGTTGTGTCCTCTCCAAAATTCGTGCTGAAATTTAATCTCCAATGCAATTGCACTAAGAGTCGGGGCCTTCAGGAGTTGATTAAGTCATGAGAGTTTCTCACTCATGAATGGGACTGAGGCCTTTATAAAAGAGGCTCCAATGAGATTTGGTCCAGTTTATATTTCTGTCCCTTCTGCCATGTGAGGATGCAGCATTCATCCCTTCTGGAAGATGCAGCAACAAGGCACCATTTTAAAAGATAAGAGACAAGAGATCTGGGTACTGTGGCTCAGAAGTAGAATGATTGCCAAGCATGTGTGAGGTCCTGGGTTCAATCCCTAGTACTACAAAGGAAATAAAAAATGAATAAGAAGAGACAGGGCCCTCACCAGACACCAAACCTGCTGATGCTTTGATCTTAGACATTAGCTTCCAGAACTAGGAGAAATGCATTTTCTTACTAATTATTCAGTTTCAGGTATGTTATTATAGTGGCACAAACAGGCTAAGGTACTAAAATAAAAAAAAATCCTTTTACATAAATGATTTCTTTTAAAGATAAATAAGTAAACTTGTTCAACTATCACAGAGACTCAAGAATGGATAGGAACCCACTTGAGGAATCTCATCCAACTATCACTTTAACTTCTGGATCCTTTCTTCTAGGGTGCCTTTCTACCTTAGAGTTCTCTGAATGCTATCATAGCCCTGAGCTACACCAGCTCCCTACATCATGTGAGTGCAATACTGTGGCTTTGGAATTACTAGGATGCCTCTCCTTTTTCACTTCTCTTAAGTAACACTCCTGAGATACACAAGTGTGGATGTGATTTGACACTTATCTTGTTAAAATGAACAATGGATAATTTGAATGTGAGTCAAGCGTAGAGAAATGTTCTACATTTTTCAAATCAGTCAAATAATTGTCAAATCACTTCATTCTGCTGTTCAGATGTAGCTCAAGCTGTGAGAATCCCCAGAGTTTTAAATTCTTAGTGATTTTTAATGGTCTTTTGAAACCTAAACCAAAATCAATTTGATCTTGAAAGTGATACCTACTTTCATTCAAAAAAATTTTATTGAGCACCCTCTACATATCAGTACCTATGCTTACATTTGGGAAATGAAAAGAAGATTATAAGAAATCATTCCAAGTTAAAAGAGGAGAAATGCACTATTAATTTTAATCTAAGGTAGAATAACATTAGTATCTATAAGAGTTTGTCCCTCCATATTAATGATAAGACAGAACCAATAACAACCAACTAAAGAAATAATGTATAAAATGCTTAGGAATGCATTTTATTAAATATGTTCAATAAGTATATACTTAAAACCACAAATTTGCTGAAAGAAATAAAAGGCCTGAATAAATGGAGAGATGTACCATACTCATGGACTGGAAGACACAATTATGAAAATGTCAATTATCCTGAAATTGATTTATAGATTTAATGCAATCTAATTAAAGTCTCAGCTGGCTTTATGTATTAAGTCATAAACTGATTCCAGTGTTTACATGAACATGTAAAGAAGCTATATCAGACAAAGTAATTACCAAGAAAAGGAGAATTTACACTGGTTGGTTTCAAGATTTAATATAAAGCTGAAATAACTAAAAGAATATGGAATGTTGTCATGAAGGTAGAAATATTGATCAGTGAGACAAAAAAAATCACACAAAATTCAAAAATAGATCCATATGTATGAGGTCAATTGAATCGTTAATCATTCCAGGATGATTGAATGAGGTAAAATTGTCTTTTTCAGTAAATGATGCTGGGAACACTAGATATTTATTTTGGGGAAAAATGAACTTGGGGGAATGAATCCTAATGTTATATCAGATAGGACTATCAACTAGATATGTATCGAAGACAGAAACATAACTTCTGAAACTGTATAACTACTAGAAGAATGCAGGGTCGTGTCTTCACAGCTTTGGTGTAGGCGACGATTTCATATATGACATAAATATTGTAAGCTAGAAAAGAAAATTTGATAAATTGTGAACTTCATCAAGATAAAAATATTCTGCTCTTCACATGACGTGATTAAGAATATAAAAAGGCAATCCTGACACTCAGAGAAAATTTTCACAATAATTGTTTATAACAAGGACTTACAGCCAGAATGTATAGAAAACTCTTTTGACTCACTCATAAAAGGATAAAGAACCCAATAAAAATGGGTATGATATTTGAATAGAAAGATCACAAAAGATATAAATGACCAAAAAGCACATTTTTTAAAGTTCAGTATCATTCATTAGTCCTCAGGAAAATGCAATTAAAATCATGTGGCATAACATGCCCATTAAAATGGCTAAAATTAAAAACTAAAGTGAAAAAGTAATAATGTCCAGTTGTCTCCCATTCACTGGGAGTGGATACAGGAGCAGGGAAGATTTGAAGAGTAGACAATTAAAATAGTTTAACACATGATAAGTTTGAGGTGCCTGGGACACATACACATTGAGAAATGTTTATGTAAACAGAAAAGAATTCCAAGCTGGAGAGAGATTTGAGAATAAGTAATATATAGATGAAAGGTAAAGCACTGGAGTGGATACAATTTCCCATGCTCCAAAGTGTAACTTGAGATGAGATGAGCCACAAAATGAAACCATATGGAACATCTCCATTTAAGAGACAGAGGAACAAAAAATTCCAGGAGAGAATAAGCAGGAACAACAATTGGCATCAAGAAGAATATCGAGGAAGAGGGAGTGGACAGGGTGCACAGCACTGAAGACATGACATGGGTTTTTGGATTTTCAATTCAGTATGATTTCACTCAAGTGGTAAGAACAAAATAGAATTTCCAGTGGAGTAAAGAATTCACAAGAGAAGAAGGAAGGCCAACAGGAAAAGTAGACCATTCTCCAGAGAGTTTAACCGTGGGGAAACAGGATAGATGTTGGGCAGAGAAAAGAATCATTATAAATTTGGGAAGTGCTCTTGTAAAAAAAACAAAATCAGCAAGATGTGTGTTTATGAAGATATGAAAGGGCTAAGAAGCAACAGAGTGGCAAAAACTATCAACACATAGGAGCGAGTGGTCTGCTATTCTGTCTCATCAGTGACCAGAAATTCCAGGGAGGTGTGTCCCTCAGATACCATGTCACCAAGTGTCGCATTTCCCAGATATCTGCATGTCTTCAGACCTGAGGGAGCATAACTCGCCCTGCAGTCCCCACCTCAGAGTGGCAGAGTGAGCAGTCTTCCTGTTTCATTCCCACTGCCCCACACCCCACCCACCAAAGGCTTTCCACATCAGGCCCGTTCCCTATTCTGACTCCCTTGTACCCAGCTTCTCTATTTATAGGCTCCTTCAAGTCACTGTACTCTACCCTGAGATGCCCCTCTTCTGACTACTCTTTTGCTCTTCTATGACATCTCCAAGTTCTCTGTACATCTTATTTTTCCTAATTAGCTCTACTTTGTGAAGACACATTAGAGTTAAATGCTACATAATGTATCCCAAATGAAATAAAAATTGATCAGATTGGTGTGTGTTATGCAGAAGTTTCATTCTCTAGGAATGTCTAAACACAGCTTTATGAAGCAGCTTTCTACCTGAAGTTTATTATAAATTGTTCTTCACTTGTAATTTTTGATACGGAACACTGGATTCATGTAGATAAATAGCCTGTTTCCTTTAATCGTTATTGCATTACTCACTTTCTTTCACTATTTCAATACTCTGTTAAAGGCAAACAAATCATAGCTGCAAACGCAAGAGGCCAAGGATGAGACAACCAAGGAACTGAACAAAGACCATTTTGCCTTAGAGATTCAAGCTTAACACAGCACAGTGAAAATGCCAGGTCATGAATAAACACTAGGTCTATTATAATCAAATTGTCAAAAGACAAAGAATTTTGAAAGTAGCAAGAAAAAGTAACTCATCACATGCAAGGGAATTCCCACAAGACTATTAGCAGTTTTCTCAGAAGAAATCTTCAAAGATAGAAAGAAGTGAAACCCTACATTTTAAATGCTAAGAGATAAATAATTGTCAATCAAGAGTACTATGCCTGGCCACACGCAGTGGCACACAGCAACTCAGGAGACTGAGACAGGAGGATCACAAGTTTAAAGCCAGCCTCAACAACTTAGCAAGGTTTTCAGCAACTGAGTGAGACCCTGTCTCCAAATTAAAAAATAAACAGAAAAGGGCTAAGGATATAGCTTAGTGGTAGGGTGCCCTGGGTTCAATCCCCAGTCCCCGTATCAAAAAAAAGAAAGCTAAACACAAAAGCATAACACATTAGCTAAACACAAAAGCATAAGAAAGTATAAGAAATACTGTAAGCAGAAGAATATAAATGATGCTTTACTTTTGTAAAGAAATTAAGCAGGTATTAATATACTTCCTTCTGCTTCCTTCCTTTTGAGGTTTTTGCATGGTACATATTCACTATGACAACCTGACTCTCCTGAAAGTAAAACTCACAAAAGTGTGGGGGCCAACCAAAGGACTGGATCCCCCCGGAATTTTTGTCTCAGTCTTATCCACACTGAGCCTTCAGAAATTTGTCAATGATAATTCGGGTTTTCCTACCTCAGCACTGGTTAGAGGCTTGTATTCCTGGGTTTCTGCTCCAGCAAGCTGGATTCTCTGCATTCATCTATTGTTCTCTCCAATTTTTTGGTGGAGGGGAGTTCATTGGTTTGTACCATGACCCCATGTCTCTGATGAATCTCAAAAGAGTTACTAGATTTTCAGCCTGTTAAACATTTTACATATCAACTCTGCAGTTATTTGAGCTCCCTCCCTATATAATTTTATGAAAATGCTTAACTTCTTTAGTTCATTCCAGGTGTATAGGAGCTATGGGAGATCTAACTGTATAAACAGGGACACATTTTTTAAAAAGTGACTACTCGGAAACTACCAATGTGCAAACATTTCTATTGTGGATCAGATGCAAAGGAATTCCCTTAAGAACCTGACGAGAGAAACCATTAACATTTACTCCATTGATTTTTTTTATATTTTATTAGTACTTTATAATTATATATAATAATGGGATTTGGTTTGATATATTCATATGTACCCACAAAATAACATTATTCTTCAATCTCATTCTATTTTCCTTTTTTCTCTCCTCCTACCTCCCCCTGAGCCTTTTTTGTCTCCACTACTGGTCTCCTTTCTATTTATTTTTTAATTGGTGCATAATAATTATACATAAAAGTGAGATTCATTGTGAGACATTCATATATGCACATAGCATAATGTGATTGATTTCCTTCCCCATTACCTCCCTTTGCTCTCCCCTTCTGCTCCCTCTTGATTCCCTTCCTCTATTTTATTGGCCTCCATTCTATTTTCATGAAATTCTCCCTTTTCTTCCATTTTTCTCTCTAGCTCCAACATATGAAAGAAGTTTCAATCCTTAACTGTCCAAATGTCATTCAGCATGATATTCTCCAGCAATTAATTAAAGCTCAAAACCTTTATAGAACTTCTTTGCTAGCATTGTTTCAGTTGTGGAAATTGCTTTCTTTGGTGGATGTCTTCACTCATTCACTCAATATTTTGGAGGGCCTTCTTTTCAGCTCTCATACATAACATCTGGAATTTGATTTTGGGAACAATCAAAACCAAGTCAAAGTCAAATTGCTAAAAAGGGTTTGCATTCAATGGAGCAATACAGTTTTTTAACATGACTTTTACCTTTTCTCTGACTACTAAATCTTAAAACAATTCCAAAGGTTATTACTAATAGTCAAACTGCTCGAGAAACCCTGTGTTGAATGGATTTACAGCTATGTCTTCTTCACATCTAATGAGTCATAATATGACTTGTTTTATTCATGATCTCATTGCATATGCTTAATACTAAAATTGATCTTTTCCCTGTCTGAGTAATGAAGGCCAAATATTTAAGATATTTAAGAAGTTTGTTTCTATTCTCTTCAAGTTTCTTGTGTATCAAAAGAACAACACTTGTTATTCTTGGTTTCATTTTTCTTCTCTCTCTCTCTGTCTCATACACACACACACACACACACACACACACTGACACTTTTTCTATTATTTAAACTCAGTTTTATGCAACTTCATAGCCTTTTACCTTTCAAGGGTTTTATTTTGTCTCCTGGACTGCAAGAATAAGAATGTACCAGCACATGGTTTTCTTAAAATGGGAATTTGTCACACCATGAAAACATCTTGTTCAAACTGACTCCACTTACAGCTGCATTGTGCTGCTCTGGTGTTCTGAGTCTGTCTGAAAAGAGTCTCTTAACGGCTATACCTCTCCGTAACATGCCCAGCTCACAGAATACCATTTTGCAAAGCATGCACTTTGGATTCTAAATGAAAACAGGCGAGTTTCCTCTGCCTCTGGCACGATTCCAAACATCTGAAATGTTAGAACATGGTGCTGCTATGCTGAAGCATTACACAATCACCAGTGTGCAGAACCGCCTTGTTCCCAGTACTGCTACTTTGGAGAGAGAAGAGCAGAAATAAATAGTTCTGTGTAATAAAATATGTGTGTTTGGGTGGCAGGAAGGGAGAGCAAGAGGGGAACGGGTACCTGAATCATTCAATTTAGACATTTTCCACCCTGGAAATGACGGAAGTGGACATCTGGAAGACTTTGTAAAATCCCTCCCTCTAAAACACCTAAGAACTCGGCTTTAGACATGACATTTCCTGGTCTCTGGATTGAATCTGTTTGGGTTGATGCTTGGTACCCTTGGATCAGAAGAAACCGAAGGTCTTGAAACTTGATCTGAGAATCAGAAATCTCTGGATTAAATGCTTTTAAAAAGATCACTCTCTTATTTTGAGTCTGATTTCTGCAGCAGCCTTTTCCCAGAACATAAGAGCAAAATCTTTGTCCTTAATAAATATTTAAAAGATCACGAAAAAAATAGATTTTATGCAACTGTTTGCCACCATTCTAATACAGGGACTTTTAGTTTCCAGGGTTGATGGAAAGATAATGTTCCAGATTTGGGGTGTGCAAACAAGTTCAAATTCTCAGCACTGCATTTATTCATTCAATCAACCAGTCAACATACATTGGCTGAGTACTGACAGTGTCCCAAGCATCTGGGCAGTCCTGTGGACATGCACCCTTGCACTCCTTCTAAAGGGCTCCCTCTCTTGCTCTCTCTCCCCAACCCGCCATCCCTGCCCTTTAAAGTACTACAGGCAAAATCGCAGCCAAACCAAGAAACTAACCCGGAACAGACTTTAATGGGTCCAGAAACAAACTAGACCTGAGGCAGGTGTCAGAGAAGAAACCTCCCTAAAGAGGCTGAGGCTGAGGTTTGCTACTGGCTGGGATGGTCCCTTGGACTTTCTATGCCTCAGTTTTTCCCATCTACAGAATGAGGATTTGAACGAGTTCTTAAGGACCCTCCCAGACTTTTGCTTCTACTTTTCCAAGATCCTAAGGGGTCTAACCATAGCCAGCACTGTAAGGAAGGCTCACATGGGGCAGTTATTCCACACACACATCTGCCGATTATAAACTTAAAGTTCTGGGCTGACCCCAGGAAACAAATGCTCTGATCTAGCAAGTTGTCTTTAATTTAGGCAGAATGTTTTCCGTGCTCTCCTTTTGCCCAGTACTGCTATGTAGTTGACTTCCTTTTCAGAATCTTCCCAACAGGGGGAATCTCTTTTAAGTAAAGACCGAGGCTTTCTTTTTCACTGGGGAGAGGGTACGGAATAGGAAAGGATACCATTAGGCCCCCTAATGGGGACAATCTGAAAGGGCCAAGGGGTAATGTATTTTTCTAGTAAGAGGGCAAAGCAGACTCCTTAGAGCCTTGTTGGGTGTTACTCCCGCCCTAAGCCTGAACTCTGCTTTCGCGCGCAGCCACAAGGCTGTCCCCGCCTTGGAGCAGCTGATGCGCGGGTGCCGTTCTGGGGCCACTCCAGGTGGCTAGTCTGCAGTCTGCACTTTGAGACCTACCAGGAACGAGAATACCGGAGTCCTCGGCGTGTCCAACCTACGCAGGAGAGCGCCGCCCTCTAGCGACCAAAATGGAGATGCAGCGAGACAAGAGCCGGGCAGAAGTAGCGCGGATGCAGGTAGGTCCTCAACCAGTGGTAAAAAAGACCGCTAGTCTTTCGCAGAGGACACACGTGGTCAGGAACGCCCTAAGTCTTTTTCTTTATGTATGGACGCTGCAACTGTTCGTGATATCCTCTAGGGTCAGAGAGATCAATAAATAGGTGGATGGATGAATACACTATAGTAGTAAATCAATGATGGACAGACAAATCAAAAGGTAGATGGATGACAGGTAGCTTAAAATATTTGAGTTCTCTATATGCCAGGCACAAGGGTAAACGACGTCGGCCATTATTTCATTTGATTCTCTAGTGAACGCCTTGACTCTATGAATGGTGTATTACCTATGTCCCTATTTTCCAAATGGGAAAACTGAGGCCTTCGACTATTTAGTGAGGAGCTTGCTTTTTGGCGATCTTTTGCAAAGCCAGAAAGTGGGGGAGCAATATCAATCACAAGCCCAGACACCTCAGTATGCTTTCTTCCCACTTCCTGTGGGAGCACGTGCACGTCCTGAACCCTGGAGTCCTGGTTACCGCGCTCCTCATTCTCTCTGGCCACCACAGTCCTGGCGCGCTGACATCACATACGCCTCGGCACATTATCCAACTCATCAAACACCACCAGGACATCGTGGACTCGCTGGAGTCAGTGAGTCCCCTACTTGGGAGCCCGCCTAGGGAGCTGAATAAAGATGCATCCCTCAGGAGGTGTCTGAACTGAGCACAGACCCTATAAAATCTACCGCCAGGAGTCTCACCAACTGAAGAGGGGCAATAAGATCCCCTGAAAGTTCCACTCATTCATTCCTGTAACCATTAACTGACCGCCTAATGTGCGCCTGACACTACTGGAAGCTGCAGCAAGGAATTCAGAGTCACGTATGGGGAACTTAGGGATGAATAAATGAGAACATTCGGGACGGTCCTGCTTAATGCCACCGGGGCGCCAGGGGAGGATTGGGAAAGGGGCAGATTCGCCATCTCAGAGGGTCTCCAACATATTCCAGAATCTAAGACAGTCTATCTGTCCTTCCAACGCCCCCGCCTGGGTTTCCCTCCTGGAGCCGGCATCCCACCGTGCAATTTCAGGGACTTATGCGGGGAAGTTGATCCCACCTCACTCCCTCTCCAACTTCTTAACTGCCTTGGATTTGTCACCCGGCGGTGAGGCGAGCCACCAAGCGCCCCCACTCCCACCCCCATCCCCTGCCTGGGAGCCCAGCGTGCAGGCGCTGGGGACTGACCCCTCCCGCGACAGCGTCGGCGCGGGGCTGGCGTAGGGCCTGCGTCAGCTGCAGCCTGCTGGCGATTGGGGCGCGCGCGCCTCCTTCGGTTTGGGGCTAATTATAAAGTGGCTTCAGCCGCCGCTAACCTCGGGACAGTGCGGCAGGCGCTCAGAGTCCCGCAGCTCAGCCCGCGGCCCCCGCGGCGGCTCTGAGGACTGCGACGGTGAGGCCCGCTTTGACAGGGCACCCTGACCAGCTGCTCCCCGACGCCGCCTTTCCTCACACTTGCCTTCTTCTCTTCCTTCCAGAATTCTGTCTGGGACCCGGTTTTACCAACCACCTGCTCCATCCGAACAACGTCAACGTGAGTGAATTTGCCCCAAACTCACCTTTGCTCTTGAGGTTCTGGGGCTTCCGCCCGCTCTCATTGCATGCCTCCGCCCACCTTTCTCCCTATTCTTCGTGGTGACCCCAGTCAAGTTCGTCCTTCCCCCAAGAGCCCGCTCTCTAGCATTTGTGCTCTGGCGTTTGCTCCAGCATCCTGCCCGGGGCAACCGACCCCCGGAAGATAGCAGGGTGTCTTTGGCTGGGGGTGACTGCACCAACCCGGGAGTCGCAAAACAATCTGAGCTATTCCTGGGTCTCCCTGAAAGGTGTGCAGCACGCTGAGAGGTGAGTGGGTCTCAGGAAGGAGTGCCCCTAAGGGCTCTTGCTCGACGACCCCCTCCCAACTGGTGTTGTCGCAGCAAGGGGTCTCTCAGAAGGATCCATTCTGCGCCAGGACAGGCTCGGAACGCGGTTTCTTCTCCCGCAGTCCATGGCGCGGTTCCTGCGACTTTGCACCTGGCTGCTGGCCCTCGGACCCGGGCTCCTGGCTACAGTGCAGGCAGAATGCAGCCAGGACTGCGCTACATGCAGCTACCGCCTAGTGCGCCCGGGCGACATCAACTTCCTGGTAAGTGTTGCGCACCGTGAGTGAGCGAGTCGCCGCGACAGTTCGCTGACAGCCCCTGGCCTGCCTCGCGGCGTGTCTCTCTGTGTCTATGTGAGTCAGAGTCGCGGAGATTCGAACCCTTGGCGACCCAAGTACCCTGGTTGTTTCAGGAACGCTGACTGAGGTCTCGCTCTGGCTCTCAGCGTCCGGGAACCGCGACTATCTGGGAGTGGTTAGAGCAGAGATATCTCCACAAAAGTTTGTTTTAACTCTGGGGATCCCAGAACCCCGAAATGTGCTCTCTCTTCAGCACCTTGGATAGCACTGGTTGCTCTCCAAAGCAGTCCAGCGGAAAACCCCCAAACACCCCAACTCCTAACATCGCAGCTTCGGACCTCACACTCAACCATCATTCCTGCAAATAGTGCAATTTTTGTTAATGACGTTTTGTCTCCACCTTTCGAATTTTTTTTTCTAGGTCCGTCATGTATGGATAGGAGCAAGCAAGGAGATATAGGAAAGGAATAAAAAGAGGGAAAAGGGAAATCTCAATAGACAGACAAAAAGAATTCCTAATTACAAACAAGTGGAGACTGAATTCAACTTGTCTTGACCGCACTTTTGTAATACAGACTAAAACAACAGTTTAATTTATGAGAAGGGCACAGGAGAGATGGTCAGGGTCCCAAGAAGTGGTATCAGTACAAAGACAAACTACACTACAAAGGACTTAGCGGGAGGTTATGATAAAATGACTCCTTCTAAATGTAGTCCACCGGTTCTTGAAGCATCTCTGATGCTCTACCGACCAGATTCTCTAGATTTGAAACTTGAGAGGCTTCATTTTTAACTAGCTGCCTTAATGATTCCTTAGCAATGCCTTTGAAATTTGTTGAAATTTGTGATGCCTAAAGAGCTCAGTAGAGAGTAATATATTAATCCAAGCTGATTATGCTCCATTTGAGCCTTTGAAGAAATTTAATACTATGGAGATGCTTGAAATGGAGCAGAAGACTAAGGAAAGGACTCCAGAAATCCAAGGTATATACTTCAGGTTGAATGTTTGTTTCATATGAATATATGAATTTCCTGATGTTTCATTTTATATGTGCTAACTTGGCCTTAGAAGACAGCTAGTAATGTATATTTAAAACTATGAGGAAAATGTTCCATCTTAAGTAGGGGGAACCCTCCCCTTTATCCATCATTATTCTTTCTTCTATAGTCATGAGCTTTTAAACTTGCCTGGAAATTGAGCAAATGTTACAAGCATAATAATAGATCTTGCAAGTAAAGAATTTTATACACAGGAGAAAAATGACCTGAAACCATGCCATATTGACTATCTCATTTTCCGACCCCATAATTCTCCTACTCCATCCCATGTGTTTTGAGCTTTGCTTCTGCTTGATACACACTTGGCTCAGCTCAGTAACCTAGGATTCTCTGCCATCTACATACAGTTTATGTGAATTTGGAAGATTTTTTTAGTCACACAACCTGACCTGAAAGTAGTTGCAGATTTAATCATTATATATTTTTTGTTATTCAGTGAATTAATAAAACTGGCATTTAACAATGCATTTTCAAATTATTTTCCTGTATTTAATTCGCTCACTTCCTCAAGCTCCAAAAAAATACTATTCATCTTCCTTTTCCATTGTTGAGGGATGCCGTGAGCAGCACTCCATTGTGTGGCAGCTAGCCCCTCCCTGGACATCGCCAAAAATGCCAACTTCTCTTCTTTCTCTCAGCCTCTACTCATTAGAGAGGCTGTCCTTTTCGAACTTTTCCTCACTGCTCTTTATATTTTTTTTATATTCTTGCTGCTGCTTCTTATTTTTTACTCCAGATGATGGTATGGTACATGTAGTGTGAGCAACATGGGGAAAAAAAAAACAATAAGACGTCATCAACAAAAACATAATGACCTCTTAGGAAAACATTTTGAATAATAACTGATTTATTCTGTATTGAAGCTTACACTTAGTGTTTTTATTTTCTCAGTGACAAAAGATTTTGTTAAGGTGCATGTTGCTGGAATTTCAGCAGTTCTGGAATTTTAACTTGGATACAATGGATATAGGAGAAACGAAGTTGCCTGGTTGAAAAAAAGAGTAAAATCAATGTAACAAATATTTATTGAGCTTCTATCAGGTAAAAGACACTTGCACTTGGTAACATGGAGGATGCAAAGATGAATGGGTGTGCCTTACTGATGTCCAAATAGTATTTACCATCTAATACAATATTGACTGTGGGATGCAATGTGTGATCAATACTAAAGATGCATAGATGACTGTGATTATTTGTCACTTGTTTTTAAGCCTCTTCGTATGAGTATACAAAATATTCAGCATTAATTTTTGGCAACAAGATCATATAAATCTCTTTTTAGACTGGAAATATTGCCACTTGAACATCTTAAGCTTTTAATAATGTTTCAATTCCTCAATTAGACATTAACAGTAATAAAACAGGAAAGTTTTAATTAGAGCATCTTTTGATTTTTAATATATTCATATATTTGATTTTCTTAGACACAAAGCTTGAATAATATTGAGAACTGATTAGCTATATATTCTATAAAGATTTTGTTGCATAAATAAAATGTTTTCTTTGTGAAAATAATTTTCATCATTAAAATAACATGTATGTATTTAATATCAATTTATGTATCATTATATTTTTAAATATCAAGAAAGGGCCTGGATTTTTTTTTTTGTCTAAATCAAAAGAATGTAACCTGAGTTCTGTAAGTAGATTTGAGATAACTATAAAAGAAATGCAAAGAAATGCCTTATGGATTTTATAAATGTTCATGTAATAATAGAACTCTCTTTTCATCATACACAAGTAATATATTGAATAGGAAAAAATCTGAACAAAAACATTAAAATGTATAGCTTTCATTTTATGGTGATTTGAATTTATTATATAAAAGGAAAGAATTATATGCTGATCATTCCTGTTTTGTTGAATAACATTTTCAGGTGGAAAAATATTTTGACTCTACACCAATTGTATCTGTATTTCATAGCTGATTTCACCATTGCCAACATTCAGTTCAAGATGATTAAATCTGTTTTAATCAATCAAGGAAAAAGGAAAAATGTTTGTATTTTTAGCAAACCAATATATCAGAATCCAAATAATTCATAAGATTTAAATTAGGTGTTCAGGATGCCTTTCTTTTAAAATTTATCTTGAAATTGTTCTTTTTATTTGAAGATCAAAGTGTTTCCAGGAATATTGGAAACAATATTGTTTCCAATTGTTGCAAAATATTAACACAAGAAAGTAAATGAACTTAGTAATATTAATTTTGTTGGTGAAATAAGATTAAAGGAATTTTAAGGGAATATCCCTAATTAGGTAAAAATAAATTTCTCTCTTTTAGTTAAAAAAAAAAAATCTCAAACAAAATGAGGGGGAATTTTACAGTGAAATTAGATTGTGAAGGCGACCATTCTAAGTTAAAGTTGGTAAGGGTGGTCTTCTAAAATATTGAAATGGCAGAGTATATATGATGGATTTAATATTCAAAGACAAATTTCTAATACGATTTAGTTAATTTCCCCACTTTCCTTTTTCCAGTTTTCATTTGTTTCATTTTCCTATTCAGTATGATAAAAAGTTAGGATATGAAAATAGAGATGACCTTTTTCTATAGGAGTCTCTACATAAATTCTAACAAACTGTGGTCCCCAATTTGTTGACTGATAGAAATCAAAGAAGACTAATTTCATCCTTAAATGGAATTGTTTCCCCAGGCCTGCACGCTGGAATGTGAAGGACAACTGCCTTCTCTCAAAATCTGGGAAACCTGCAAGGAGCTCCTGCAGATGTCCAAACCTGAGCTTCCTCAAGATGGCACCAACACCCTCAGAGAGAGCAGCAAACAGGAGGAGAGCCATTTGCTCGCCAAAAAGTATGGAGGGTTCATGAAAAGGTATGGAGGCTTCATGAAGAAGATGGATGAACTTTATCCTGTGGAACCAGAAGAAGAGGCCAATGGAGGTGAAATCCTTGCCAAGAGGTATGGGGGCTTCATGAAGAAGGATGCAGAGGAGGGGGACGCCCTGGCCAATTCCTCAGACCTGCTGAAAGAGCTGCTAGGAACAGGTGACAACCACGGGAGAGAGAGCCACTACCAGGAAGGCGGTGACAATGATGAGGACGTGAGCAAGAGATATGGGGGCTTCATGAGAGGCCTCAAGAGAAGCCCCCAACTGGAAGATGAGGCAAAAGAGCTGCAGAAGCGATATGGGGGCTTCATGAGAAGAGTGGGCCGCCCAGAGTGGTGGATGGACTACCAGAAAAGATACGGTGGCTTCCTGAAGCGTTTTGCCGAGTCTCTGCCCTCGGATGAAGAAGGAGAAAGTTATTCCAAAGAAGTTCCCGAGATGGAAAAAAGATATGGAGGATTTATGCGATTTTAATACCCTTTGCCATCAGTGACCCCAAGCCCTCACAACCCAGCCCCGTCCCAGTGAGAAACTGCCTCATTGATCCATTGGTCATGGTGTTTTCTTGTCATGTGATGCTTGCATTGTACAATTGACTATGTGGTCTGGATAACTATATGGCCTGAAAGCTGTCAGTTCAGGGTCTGTGTTCTTTTGAGAGTCTTTAAGCTCAGTATTGGTCTATTGTTGCTCTCGTCTTCACGCCGAAATATTCTGTGTTACCTTGTTCCCTATTTTTGACAAAGTATCAATAAATGCTTACTTGTATATAGATCTAATAAACCTATTACCCCTACTGCACAATATTCTAAGTCTCTTCTTCTCCAAGGCCATCATCCATGTTTGGGCTTCCATAGTAAATCCTAGACTCAGAGACAGTACAACAATCTGCTTTTGACAGAATAGCCACTGACCTCCTTGTCTTCTAACTGAAGTTGCAAAAACATTTCTTATTTAATTCCTTATATGGAAAATCATAGACAAGTCAGTACATTAAAATAAGATGTAAAGATAATTTAGTCCTATTTTACACAGGAAGAAAGTGAAGCCCACAGGGATTAAGTACTTGACTCAAGATTGCTCATCATGTGAAAGATAGAAATAGAATTAAACCTCCAATCTTCTTGTTGCTCGTCAGTATCCTTCCCACTCCATTTCCTTATCCCCTACCCAAGTCACTAGCAAGAACTTGGGATTATCGTGTTTATCATGGTACACCCTTACACCATGACCGCATTAGCTGATGAATGGATACATGAATGAATGAATTGGATGAAAGAATGAATTTGGCAACCAGATAATCAGGGAAGGTATTGTGACACTTGTGCAATGCAAATTCACAAAATACAAGAAACTTGTGATTACTTCATGTGAATAAAACCATTTAGGACAACATTCAGATATAAGATAGGTAACATTTCTTAATTTTCTAGTAGAAACTATATGCAGCTCAGTCCCTAGCCACCAGATCATTTTTCCAGGACTCCCACCTAACCTTTCCCTTGTGTTCTTCAAAAAATTAGAGTTCAGCAATTTAGGAAAGTTGAGGATGAGTTTATGGTCTATAGTCCAACAGCATTAACCCCCAGATACCCATTGTCCAAACCTGAGTCTATTCTGATGAGATAACTCCACTATCTTGGGCAGTCCATCCCTCTAAGTCCACCCCTGCCAGGGCTTCTGGGATATCCACATTAGAAAACCCATATCCTCCTGACCAGTGCACAAGGTCACAGGTCCCCACCTTCATGAATCACTACCCCAACTACCTTCCTGATCCTTGGTACTCTTAATTTTTCTTCCAGGAGTTTTGAAAATTCACTTCCTTTATAACTAAAGATTCAAGTAATGAAAGTAAAGCAGGTCAGGAAGCACGTGTGGCTGATCCTAAAATCCATTTCAGGGGAAAGAGTGATAGAAACATGTCACATTGCAGATATTGGGTCTCTATTCAGTCTTAGCCGATTGTTTCCCTGGGAAATGCTAGCTTAGTATTGTCACAGTTTTCCAAAGAAACTTGAAATCTAGATTTTTAAGATAATATCCCATTATCTTCTAATGTTGGCAATTAATTCTATTTAAAACAGTGTGAGTCAAACACATCTTCAGATCAGATTTGAGAAGTGTGGGGCTATCCTTTTGAGAATTAAAAAAAAGGTATTAAATTCTCTCCCATGGAGCAAATGATTCCCAAACTTTGGATGCAGGAATCCAGTCTATACCCTGTACCTTCCTGAGAAGAAAAAACAATTATGTTACAATAATATAACATGTATACATAAATATCATACATCTTGAGAAAATAAGATTAGTTCAAAATCACAGATACTTTTATTTTTCAAAGCAAGCACAGTTGTTTAAGTTCTTCTTTTCTGTTTTGAGTTAACCAGGTTAAAACACTCGAGCAGTTAACAGACAGCTGGCTGTAGCCCATTTTCACCACCTGTGGGTCTATGCCCAGCACTGCACAATGCCAGAGGTGTGAATGTGGCATGCACTGTTATAACATTCCCCTCACACCTGGTACAGAACCAGGAACATACAGAATGTTCCAAAATTGTGCACCAAGGACAGGGACCAGGAAATGAGAAAAAAAAAAAAAAAGGAAAGGACAATTGGGAGAGATAGCTCCTTTTTTTCACACCTAGAGGCTGTGAGTCTGGGTGGATCATCTTGTGGCCCAGGATTCCTGGCCCAGGACAGTCCTTAGAGTATGGGTGGTTTTCCACAAAAGGTGACTTGAGGGTGCTCTGTAGGCCTCCTTTTTTTCCAAATATCTCCTGTGTTGTCCAGCCTTCAATCTGAAATTTCAACCTTAGAATTTTGCTTAACTTTTAAAGACTCTGATGTTTTCAAGAATTTCCTATTTAAATTCCAATAAACTTTTGCCTAAGGTCCCCTGGGATGTTACTTTCAATGCAGATAACAGGGCTGTGACTGTAGTACTTAGTGTGTGCTCAGCAAAAACAGGAGGACTAGGACCATGACTCCCCTAGGATTAGGATTTTAAAGTAAAATGAACCCCAAACTGCTGCTGACTTTAGGTCCCTGAGAAAATTATGTGGACCAAGAGGAATGGGGATCCTCACTACCTGCAGAGGGCATTGCTGCTCCATTCTGCACCTTCCCTACTGCTGGGGCTCCCTCTTCCCCTCATTTCCACATTCTTGGACCTCTCAAGCCCATGTCAAGCTTGAGTACTTCTGAGAGTTAATAATGTATGAGCCGTAGGGTTAGCCCATCTGGGTGGAAATGCCAACTAGCCGTGTGAACTGAGGGACTCTTCCTGCTCCACTTTGCCCCTCTGCCTCCCTAGGTTGCTACAATAAGTACGTGTGTCAATGTGTACAAAATATGTAAGCCAGGGCCAACATGCAGTCAGACTCAGTGTTAGGCTGCTATTGCTTAGTCTCACTGTTCTTCCAGTTGGATCTTGGGCTCTCCCATAACCCACCCACTTCACCCTGGGTTTTTCAGGGATGAGATACCATCTGTGAGTCCTAGTCTGGTCACTAGGTAGAAGGTGATGGTTGTCCTATGTAACAGAAACTAAAGCACCTTAATACTCATCATCTTCATTTCCTCAATTTTCTACTACAAACCTGTAAAATCTGTGTAATCAAACAGTTACCCACATGTTATTATACATTTGTCTGAGCCCATAGAAGGTACAACATCAATGGTTAACCTTAATGCAAACTGAGGACTCTGGGTGATTCTGATTTGCCAATGTAGTTTTATCAGTTCTACAACTAAAAATACAATAATAAAGTAAAATAGATCACTTAGGTCAGGGGTGTTAACATTAAGACAGTCTGTGCCTGGGGCTGGTGTGGGGCAGGGAAGGAGTATAAGGGAAACCTTTGTAACTTCTGCTCAATTTTGCTGTGAACCTAAAACTGCTCTAAAAAAGAAATAAATAAGACTTTTTAAAAAGTTAATCTAACAATAAAAGGCATGAAGAGTCTGAGCTTTGAGCAACAAGTTTCTTCTTAGGAGAAGATGGGGAAGAGATATAAAGCTTTGAATGCTTGTCTTTTTTTCTCCTTTTCCCTGAAATGTATATAGCAAATCTACATTAATCAATTTATTCATACAACAAATGAAGGAATACAGCTGTGTGAACACCTGGTTGGAGAGCTTCTCTCCAGACAAAGAGAACAGTAGGTATAATGCCCTGAAATGGGAGCATGGTAGATCTCTGGGTGCTGCAGGACTTACAAGGTCTCATGGAAGCTGAGGAAAGGGATATGGGTTTTATTCTGAATGTGTAGGAAACAATTTGAAACTGAGAGCAGGTGAGTAAAACAATATTCTGACATGTTTAAACCTCATTGTCTGGGCAGAAAATAAGTTTCCTCTCTCCTCATTCTTCTTAGGGAATAGCATTCCATATCTGTCACCATTTGGCATCCATCAAAAAATATGGGTTTATCTGAAAAAGAGTTACATAAAATTTTCAGTGTTTTACAGTAAATGAGCAATGAATAAGTTTTTTTAAATCAATTCATACACCAAAAATCAGAATTTACAATGGTCACCCATTGCCTTGAGAATGAAAAAGCAAACAAAAGAAAACCCCATATGATTATGTTATTGGGCAGGAATACATGTCTCCAGAGGAAGGTAGTACAAAAATCACATGTGTAGAGGGAGGTTAGCAATAGTTTAAATGGAACCATTCGTTACATACTTTTTCCCTTTACTTTTTAAAATCAAGTATAGCATAGTCACAGAAAATTCCTTACTTTGCTAAGTGTACATCTCACTGAATTGCTACGAAACAAACATACTGTGTTAGCTTTCTCTCACTATAACCAAATATCAGAAGCAATTAACTTGTAAAGAGAAAAGGTAGGTTTGGGCTCAGTTTTGGAGGTAGGTTCTAGTCCATGATCGAGTGGCTGCATTGCTCTGAGCCTGAACAGGCAGCACATCATGGTGAGAGGATTGGCAAAGAAAATAACTCACCTTACCAGCCAAGAAGCAAAGAAGACACGGAAGAGACCAGGGTCCCATAATCCTCTTTGAGGGCTCACACAGTGACCTAGGAGCCTCCCACTGGATCTCACCTAAGAGTGCCCACCATCTCCACTGGGATCAAGCCTTCAACACGTGAGCCTCTGGGGGACACTCAGCATCCAAACTATAGTACACAGCCCTGAGCCACCATCCAGCTTCCGAAGTAGAACACCAACAAACACTCCAAGAATCAATCTCCCAATGGATGGTTCCCCCATGTCCCTCAGAGGCTCCTGTGTTGAAGGCTTGGTCCCCAGTGGGTCAATGTTCAGAGGTGGGGCTTTTGGGAAGTTACTGATCTCATCAATAGACTAATCTATTGATAGGTTCACAGTTGAATGGACTTTTGGGAGGTGGTGGAAACAGTAGGAGATGGAACCTCCTTGGAGGAAATAGGTCACTGGGGGACAGTCCCTGGAAAGGCATTTCTTGTCCCAGACCCCTTCCCCACTCTGCTTTCTGGTTGCCTTGAGCTGACATCTTTACTCCACCGTGACTTTCTGCCACAATGTTTTGCCTCCTCTTGCCCAAAGCCATGGATCTGGCTGACCTTGGTCTGAAACTTGGAACCACGAGCCAGAATAAATCTTTCCTCCATTAAGTTGCTATTGTCACAGCCAGCAACAGAAAGTCGACTAACACAGGGTTTTACATGGGAATTTAATCTTAATAGGAAACAAGTCTCAATGTTCCTGGTGGCAAACAGCTTTAATGTTGATCATCCTTTGTACAATGAAGCACAAAAAGAGGAAGCATTAAAGAGTTAAAATGCATCACATAAAAATGCCCATGTGCATAAATAATCTCATAAAATATGCTGGTAACCACTAATTCATGCATTAAATTATCAGCTTTTCAAAATTATAGCATAGTCTAATAATGGCTGCCTTAGCCAATGGAAATCAAAGAAACTTCAGACAGGAGAATACTGAGCCACAAAAGGAGGACTAAGCCGGAATGGTTTGATATGATTAGGGATCTTCCTCTTTGAAGCACTGCAACATTTTTTCCCCTAAGCATCTACTGTACCTGAAAGTTTTCAAATAAAAAAAAAATGAATTTTATATGTATGACTGACTTCTTGCTGTTCTGGGTCCTAATAAGGGGGGAAAATGTCGAGAATTTGATACAAATTTTAAAACCACTGAAAATAAAACATGTCAATTGGTATCATTCAAACACTACCAATTAATTGCACTAGAAAGTCAGTTTCTAATTTGCCGTAGTATTAATGCCCTGCGAAGTTCCTCATCCACATTCCACCCCATTTGGACTCAACAATCCAGTTAGGATCCTTCATTGTGGCTGTATGACAGCTATATGAGAACACTTTTTTGTTGTTGTTTGGTGGGTTTCTTGTAGTTTTGACATCACAGAATTTGTTTCCTTTTATGTCTACTCGCCAATTTGTGTGATTAATTTGTTAATTTGTGCTGGTAGATAGCATAAGGAAAGTGAGAACTGGGTCTCTTTTGTTTGCCATAAGAAGTCCATAAATATTTTTATAAGCTGATGCTAAGAACCAAACACACAGCAAAATATGCAAATTGTTTTAAGTTAAAAATGCAATTATGCCGGGAGCGGTGGCGCACGCCTGTAATCCCAGCACTTGGGAGGCTGAGACAGGAGGATCACGAGTTCAAAGGCAGCCTCAGCAACTTAGCGAGATCCTAAGCAACTCAGTGAGATCCTGTCTCTAAATAAAATACAAAATAGGGCTGGGAATGTGACTCAGTGGTGGAGTGCCCCTGGGTTCAATCCCCAGTACCAAAAAAAAAAAAATGTAATTATGCTGAGAACTAATGAACCTATGCACATCCAAGAAACAGAAGTGAAAAACAACATGTTAAGCAGGATCTGAAATAATACACTCCTGGGCTTTGGGTCTAAGGTCCAGGGAAGTGACTTCTTTCACTCCTTCATGATAACTGGGACAGGTAACAAGGCACAAAACCAGGTCCACTGTCCCCTCAGTGGGAACAGGCCTCCCCATCTTCTGAAGCAGGCTAAAAAAAAGCCAAGACTGCTTACCAGGACTACTGGTAGCCTGGGGTGGCAGAAGACGGCAAACAAAGTTGAAGAACCAGGATCTAAGCAAAGCCACTTGCCAGCTTAGTCATTAGATTTGCGATATCATTGAAATTAGGGGAAATGGACCAAAATTTCCAATGTAAATTCTTTCTCTGAGCTCAAATAGCAAAACTACTAAACATGTAAGAATGAGGAAAAAATAGACACAAATACTTCCTGTTTGATATGAATAGCACTGTGAAATTCTAAAGGACAGAAGGAAAATAATATTTATTAATAAATATTAGAGAAAGCCAACAAATGCAAAAACAAATTTTTTCTTGATGAAATGCAAATATTAAAACAATCTGAAAAGAAAGTTGAAAACAAGTAGTCATTGGGGAAAAATCTAATTAAACAGGATACATTTAAAACTGACACAGTTAAAGACTATGTTCATTAGTAAATACTTAATGATGAGGAGTCAACCCACAATGAAATGAAAATTTCTTTTCTCTAAGTGAAAAAACAAGTTAAGTGGCAAGAAGAGATTGAATGGCTTCAATAAATAATTTTTGAAGTCTCAGAAGATGAGTTTACAAGGATGACAGAGAAGAAATAGTCCAAAAATAGTGGTCTATTGAGTTGACAAGTATGGCTATTGTGGTTTGAATATGAAGTGTACCCCAAAGACTCATTGCTCCCCAATGGAGCAATGTTCAGAGGAGGGGCTTTGGGGAAGTGATTGGATATCAAGGGCTCTAATCCCATCAGTGTATTAACCCACTGATGGGTTCATAATCTGAATGGTCTGCTAGGAGGTGGTGGAGGCTGTGTGAGGTAGAACCTAATTGGAGAAAGTAGGTAACTGAGGGCATTCCCTAGAATGTTATTTCTTGTCCCAACCATTCCCCTCTCTCTGCTTCCTGGTTGCATCAACTGAGAAGATTTCCTCCACGTTCTTCTGCCATGATGTTCTGCCTCAGCTCAGACCCAAAGCAATGGAATGTTTGACCAAGTACTGGCAACTGCAAGCCAAAATAAATCTTTCCTCCTTTAAAGGTGTCTATGTCAGGTATTTCATCACTGACAAAGCTGACTAACACAGCCACATGATGAATAATGGCCATTGCTCACCCAGATGTGCAGAAGTTAGAACCCTCATATATTATTGGAAAACAGTTTGACAATTCCTTGAAAAGTTAAGCATAGTTATCATATAACCCAGATGTTCTAACCTTAGGTATATATACTTAAAATAACTGAACAAAAGCTTTAAATGCATGTTCATAATAACATTATCAATAATAGTCACAAGATAAAAACAACCCAATTGTCTATTAACTGACAAAACAATAAATATCCATAAAGTGAACTTATTAACTTGACAATGATAAGAAATGAAATATTGATATATGCTGCAACATGAAAGAACCTTGAAATCATTATGCTAATTGGAAGAACTGAGTCACAGAAGTCATATATTGTATGATTCCATTTATATCCAATATCCATTTAATTCCATATTATTTATAAATCCCATAACTATTTCAGGGGAAAAGATAAATTCATAGAAGCAGAAAACAGAATGGTGATTGCCAGTGGTTCAGGGACAGAGGACAACTAATGGTTATAATTTATCTTTTTGAGGTCATCAAAAAATTCTAGAATTAGCTAGTAGTGATAATTGCACAGCCTGGTGAATATACCAAAAAAACCCACATTTTAAAAGAATTAATTTTTTTGGCATTACTGCGGAATGAAACCAGGAGCAATTTACCACTGAACTATATCTCCAGGCCTTAAAAAAATAATAATTAATTTTATTGGAGGGGACAGACTTTGTCTAGAGATGGAAGGCATAAAAAGGATGCCAACCAGGTCACGTAAAAATAAGTCCAGGAGACAAAAGACTGTGGAATAGAGAAGGGGCAGAATTTCCAGTTGCCCCATGGCTCAGGATTCAAGCAGCGGGAATACTGTTTCCATGTGAGGTGGGTGACAGAGAGAATGCACTGAATTTCAATATCATAATCATAGAGACTGAAATTCAAGGAAAGGGGCTGGGTTTTGGCTCAGTGGTAGAGTGCTCACCTGGCACATGTGAGGCACTGGGTTTGATTCTCAGCACCACATAAAAGTAAAGCCTTTGTGTTCATCTACAACTAAAAAATTTATTTTTTAAAATGTATTAAAATAATTCAAGGAAAAGATACCTCAGGAATCTAGTTGATAATGACTAGGTGCCAGTCCACTCCAGAGAGGAAGGGTGACTCATGCAGAAAAACAGACTGAATCTGCAAAGAAAATTTGGCATGGGTGTTGTTCCGCACCGAACAACAAAGGTCGGGTGCCCTCCCTGGACCAGCCAGGGGGGGCACGGGGGTCAAGCAGGATGGTGAGTGTCGATGGCTGAAAAACGCACACCAGCCGGGAGTCTGTCGAAGCAGAATCTCAGTTTAATGAGGGAGTGGAACAGATATATAAGGGGGGGAGTGAATGAGAAAAAAACAAAGAAAGGAGAGGAGATACCTGCAGGGCCAATCACCTTAAAGGTAAACAGCCCATGCAGCACACATCAAAGCCTGCAGGACAAAGGTCTCCTAAGATTTAATGGTGGCCAGAGCTGCTCACGTTCACGGAAGTCGAATGGGCCAATCCTAGGCCACCACCTTGGTGGTACCACTGGTGAGGGGGGCTTATGCCCTGAGGGTGTTGTTGTTATTGCGGTCGCCATTTTAAGGTGTGTCCCTACACATGGGGAGCCATGGAACAGAGGGGCGGTCTGAACTTGAGCAACCCATATACAGCACAGCCAAAGGAAGTATGGGGGTGTTCGGTGCTTCTCAGCAGAGAGCTGAGGCAGGACACCATCTTGGGGAGGCTGTGCTGAGGCTTTTTGTTATGTCTTTCTGCTGCAGGAGCCCAGGAGTTCACAATAAGCATTGCTCATTGTGAAAAGATCTAGAGTCCGCCTAGCAGGATGGTCACTGAAGAAAGTATAGAGGAGATTCGCCCCAGGTGGACTCAGGCCGGGCATAAAGAGAGGGGTGCTGCTGGCTTTCCCTTTGGGTTTGACAACCTATACGGTTAGCCAGAAAGAGCCCAGAAACTAAATAGTCAGGCACATTTGAGTTTGGGGTATGATCCTGGGAAGATGATATTTGTGGGCAGTGGAGTGTGTGAGAAGAGCTGAGAATTGGTCACTCTGCCCCAAGAGTGGAGTTCTGGGGAACTCCCTGCTCCCATCCCCAGATCCAGATGTCCAACAGAGACCAGCCTGGCAATAGGGTGGGTGGAGCTATTCTCTCTAGAGCAGATACCTCATAACAAAGTTTGAACAGTTGATCAGAACTAAATGCCAGATTCTGAACTTCACATAAAAACTCCCCATTAGCCATACCCTGAGAGTGCATCCACCTCATTAGCACAGACAAAATTCCAGTTGTCACTACTGCCTATTATGTCCTAAGTTAAACTGGCAGGAAGGGAAGCTGAGAGCCATCACAACCAGCTTAGGGCCAGATCACCCAGCTGACAGCTTAGTGAACAGAGGACAGGTGTAACAACCCCTGTCCTCGCTCTCTCTAATGGCACACAGCCCAAGAAGAAACAGAAAGGGAAGAGCATGGCATACGCAGTGAACAACCATTCTTGTCAAGTTTTGACCACCTCAGCAGAGACAACCCAGTCATGTTTCACTAAGATGTGTTTTTCTTCTTTCCTCCTTTTTCCATCGAGTGTGAATGTGTGGGTGTGTGTGTCATAGCTCATGGAGAGATTTTTCATTTTTTTTCTCTTCATCTTAACACTTTTTTCACTTTTTATTTTTCTTCCCTCAACCTCTTGTTATTTCACCTTTTTTGACATTAGATGGTTAAGGTTTTTTGTTTGTGTTTTGGTTTGACTTTTTTGTTTGTTTTGGCTCTTGTTTGTTTCTCTTATTATTACCTCTCTCCTCTCTTCCCCCTTCAATAGCCAGGTTCTCTTGTTTTCTCTCTCTCATTCTCTCTTTTTCTTTTGTTGTTGATTTAATTTTTTTAGTCGTTTTTCACTCCTCCTTTATAGCTGTCACTTGCTACCTCTGTCCTGCTGTGCCTATGCTTGCCTTTTGAATATTTTAAACTTTCTTTTACCTTCCTACTCATCTTCTTTCCTCTTAGAGAACTGTAATTTTGCTATCTTTAAGAACAATCTAATTCACATGAATGCTCCCCCTGCCATTCATGCTGTTGTAGTTGTCAGTACTGCGAAGGGTGCAGTAGACATAGGTGGTTTACTTTAATGCTGGATCCAGTTCATACTGTTCTTAAATGCTGCCTTTTTTTTTTTTTAGAATTACAGTTATTATTAAAAACTCTTTATCCAAGTTACCATTTAAATAGGATTCTTATTCAGAAATCTCATGTTCTGCCCACTTTCTTCAACAAACCTGGCGTCCTCTAATGATCTACCTAGTGTGAGACACATTTCGTATCAACACTGACAGGTTTCCAAGGAGACTCCAATGCTACCCTGAACAAATGCATGTGTCCCCTCTCTCTTTCTACTAAAAGAAGAACTCAGGTTATACAGTTGAGGGCATGAAGCTGGGGAAGTAGAAGCTAAGATCTGAAGTGATCACCAGGATGATAAGTTCTCTCTATATCACCACCAGCAGAAGTACTTGAGTTCAAATGATAAAACTTAGGCTTGAAGGGATATCAGTTTCCAAGAGTAGTCAGTATATACTTCCTTGCATAAATATAAGGAAAAGGCCAAGGGAGACTTGGCATCTACCTGCCAGCTCCAAGAATCATCTCTCCCTGACTTCATCTGAGTCATAAGATTCCTTAAAAAGAGAAATTTCTGCTATTCTGAGGAAAAATTGTGTTTCATCCTAGCCCTGAATCAGAGATAAGAATAGCTTCTTCACATGGAGTTCCAGAATTTGGGACTTCTAGAATCAACTGAAATTTCCTAAAATCTCCTATTTGTTGTTTCTTTTCCAGTGCCATGTTGTTGATTCTTGCATAAAATTCTGAAATGCTGGCTCTTTATGACTTTCTTCTATAACTCTGTGGTCAATGTCATTAGTATCACTGTCAGCTTCCTCATCGTCTTCATCCAAGGTTCCTGGAGTCAGGATTAAGTCAAAGGGCTACAAAACAGAGATATGCTCTCTTTGACCCTACCATTCTTTTTGTGGTAATTAAGGATATACATGCCATAGTGGGCACTGAACATTTATTCTAATACTGCATATTGTTCACTAATGTGTTGCTATTTCTGGTTTATCCTTTTTGAGAGGGACTGGGAAGTTAACTGGTACATTAAAAATTCACAGGGTGGACACTCTATGATGAATTACATTCACACCTCAGAGTAACAGCACACCTTTCTCCACACACAAACTAACTCCTCTCAAGTTTCAATAATACATTAATACAGAGAATAGGAAAGACAAAACTCCAAACCAATGACTAGGCACCAAGTAGAAATAACTAAAGAGGGACATTATATCCCACTCTTGGACATTGACTTCTACAACAAAGTCACAGAAAGCTTTCAAAAAGAAGGCTCAGGAAAAACCACAGTGTTAAAGCAACTCTACAAGAGTTAATTAATTTGGTAATTCTGCAGTGGGAAACTGAGAGACATTGGCAGTAGAAACTAACACTTGGATTACACTGAGTCTCTATATTGAAGCTAAGAAATATCAACAACATAAGATTTATTACAAAAGAGATAGTTACATTCCAAAAGACATCCTCACAGAAAAGAAAGAGGAATCCATATCAACAGATACACAAGTCCAAGAGTTCTAAAACCATGAGGAAATAGGCAAATAAGTATTCCCCTCAAAGCTCCAATCCCTATCTCAAAGGAATACTCAGACATGGAAGGGAATGTAATTCCAGAGAATGACTTTAAAATTTTAATTATTTAAATAATTAATGATTTCAAGGAGGATATAAGAAATTATTTAAGGGATGAACTGAGAGAGCAATCAGGAGGTGAAAGACTATTTTAATAAAGAGATAGAGATCCTGAAAAGAAACTAATCAGACCTTCTTGTAATGAAAAAAAAAAACTAAATAAATAAAAATTCACTTGAATGTATCACCAACAGACTTGATTACATAGAAAATAAAACCTCCAATCTCAGAGACAGAAGTATTTGAGCTGAAACACTCAATAGACAATAAAGAGGAAAAAATAACAGACCATAATCAGAATGTACAAGAACTCTGGCACAATACTGATACCAAACCTAAGAGTCATTGGGATAGAAAAGGACATATAAATACAAGTTATTAAGAACCTTTTCAATGAAATAATAGCAAAAAAGTTTCCAAACATTAAAAATGAAATGAATATCCACATACAGGATTCATATAGAACTCCAAATAGAAAAGATCAAAAAAGCAGCTCTCCAGTCTCAAATATATAACAAAATATCTAACAAAGAGAATAAGAATAAAATGTTAAGACTCACAATAGACAAACATCAGATCACATTTAAAGGAAGACCAATTGGACTCACTTCAGCTCTCTCAACTCAGACTCTAAAAGCCAGGAGGGTTTGAAATGATCTCAGAGAAAACAATTGCTAGCCAAGGTTGATATATCCAACAAAGCCATCATTCAAAATCTAAAAAGAAATAAAAATCTCTCCCAATAAAAATAAACGAAAAGACATCATGACCACTAGACCTACACTACAGAAAATACTTGAAGAAATAATACACAAAGAAGAACTCAAAAATAAACATCAGAACTCTCAAATGGACAAAGCTCTTCTCCAGAACAGCAATTAAGCAAATGAAAACTAAGAACAAATTAAATCTATGAAACAAATGAAAATGCCTGGAAATAATAAACAACTCTTCATAACTCTGAATGTAAGTGGTCTCAATTCTCCAATTAAAAGACACACACTTAGTAGAATGGATTAAGACACATGACCCAATCATGCTGTTTGTAAGTGATTCATCTTATAGGGAAAGCTATCAACAGACTAAAATCAGAAGGATGAAAGAAGATATTCCATACAAATACAGTATGAAAACATGAAAGAGTAGATATTCTTATATTTGACAAAGCATTTTACAAGCAAAAATTAATCAGAGTAGACAAAGAAGTACTACATACTTTTAAAGGCAACAATTCAACAAGAAGATATAACAATAGTATATGTTTATATCCCAAATGTCGGTGTACCTGATTAAATAAAACAAACACTTCATGAACTTAAGTACCAGATAAACACTGAAACAATACTTGCTGATTTCAACACACCCCTCTCCACAAGAGACAAGTCATCCAGACATAATATCAATAGAGATATTTCTCACAAAGATGATATTAAAAATCAAATGGACCTAATACATTTATGTAATATTTCACCCCCAAACAGCTGAATACACATTCTTCTTAGCCGTTACTGTAACCTTTACCAAAATTGACTATATTTTAGGACACAAAGTCTTAGCAAATACAATATAATTGATATTATCCTATGATCTTATCAGCTCATAATGAATTAAAATTAGAAATCCACAGCAAGAAAACTTTTTAAATCCACATAAGCACATGGAGATTGAATAATGCTCTTTTAAATGAGAAATAAATCATTGACAAAATGAAAGGAAAAAATAAAATATTTTCAGAGTCATGTCAACCCTGGAACACTATGAAGATAGTACTAGAGGAAAGTTTATAGCATAAAGTGCCCACATTTAAGAAACAAAAATCCTAAATAAAAAAAAAATCTAATTCTACATTAGTGTGCAAGAACAAACTAACCCCCAAACCAGTAGAAATATTAAGATCAGGCCTTAAAT
This sequence comes from Glaucomys volans, assembly GCA_020662805.1. Classification (NCBI taxonomy): domain Eukaryota; kingdom Metazoa; phylum Chordata; class Mammalia; order Rodentia; family Sciuridae; genus Glaucomys; species Glaucomys volans. The sequence goes on along the minus strand of JAJEJO010005014.1, from coordinate 476,735 downwards.
TAATGAAATCGAAAATCTTTTAAATAGTGCAAAAAATTAGGGTAAGAAAGAGTTGGTTCTTTGAAAAGATAAATAAGATTGATAAACCCACAGCCAAAAAATCAAAAGAATGAGAAAGAAGACCCAATTAACAAAATTAGAGATGACAAAAGAGATACCACCACAGACATTTCTGTAATCCAGAGGATCATTAGAAATTATTTTAAAAACATATATCCCAATAAATTGGAAAATCTAGAAAGGACAAATTTCCAGACACATATGACCTACTGACATTGAGCCAAGAGACTATAGACAACCTAAACAGACCAATATCAAGTAATGAGATTGAAGCAGTAATAAAAAGCCTTCCAGCAAAGAAAAGCCCAAGACCAGATGAACTCTTAACTGAGTTCCACCATACCTTTAAACACCAATCTTTCTCAAATTATTCCATGAAATAGAAATGGAAGGAACACTCCCAAACTCATTCTATGACGCTATATCACCCAGATATCAAAACTAAATAAAGACTCATCAAGAGAACTGCACACCATTATCTCTGATTAACATTAATGCAAAAATCTTTAATAAAACATTAGTAAACTTAATTCAAAACACATTAAGATTGTACATCATGATCAAGTTGGATTCATCCTATGGATGCAAGGTTGGTTCAATATACATAAATCAATAAATATAATTCATTAAGTAAATAGAATCAAGGACAAAAATCACATGACCTCAATAGATGCAGCAAAGTCCTTTGACAAAATTCAGTGCCAATTCATGTTAAAAACACCAGAGAACTTAGGTCTGAAGGAACTCACATCAACATCCTTTACGATATATATGGAAAACCACAGCCAATGTCACTCGGAATGAAGAAAGAAATGAAAGCATTTCCTCTAAAATATGAAACAAGACAAGTACGTCCACTCTCCTTATACCTAATCAATATAGTTTTTGAAACTCTTGCCAAAACAACCAATGAAGAGAAGTAAATTAAAGGGATACAAATAGGAAAAGAAATAGCCAAACTATTTGTTTGCTCATGACATGATTCTATACTGAGAGGATCCCCCCCCAAAAATAAAACTGCATCAAAAGACTTCCGGGTCTGATCAACAAATTCAGCACAGTAGCAGGGTACAAAATCAACATAAAAATCAATAGATTTCTTATACTCCAATAATTAATTTGACAAGAAAGAAATCAAGAAAACTACTCCATTCACAATAACCTCAGAAACATATGTAGTCATAAATCTAAGAATGTGAAAGACCTCAGCAATGAAAATCATAAAACACTGAAGAAAGAAATTGAAAAAGACCTTAGAAGGTGGAAAGACTTACCATGTCCATTGATATATAAAAATATATCCTCAAAAGCAATTTACAGATTCAATGTAATCCCCATCAAAATACTAACACATTCTTTATTAGGAACTAGGAAAAAACAGTCCTAAAATTTATATAGAAGAATAAAATACCATGAATAGCCAAAGCAATCCTGAGCAACAAGAGCAATGCTAGAGGCATCATAATAACATGATCTCAAATTACACTATGAATCTTCAGTAACAAAAGCAGCATGGTATTGGCATTGAAACAGACATGAAGACCAGTGGAATAAACTAAAAGACACAGAAACAAATCCACATAAATACAGTCATCTGATCTTTGATGAAGGTGCCAAAAGCATATGTACAAGAAAAGACAGCCTTTTAAACAAATGGTACTGGGAAACTGGATATCCATACGTAGGAGAACAAAACTAGATCCATACTTCTTACTCTGCACAAGAAGTTAAATCTAAACTTTTCATCCATTACATTAAAACTAGAAATTCAGTATTAAAATGACACCCTCTTTTTTCTTGATATATGTTTTGACATTCATCCAACTTTAAAATCTCAGAAAGGAATGCCAGTCTAAAATAAGAAATTGTTAAGGGCTAAAAGAGACCTCACAATACATAGTGACCATTAAAAATGAGCAACAGCATCTGCCAAATAAAAACCCATTAACATAATAGCTACATTGAAAATACGCTTCCAAAAAAAGCAGAATCCAGGGGAGAAGGTAAAAAAAAAAAAAAATCAAAGAACGAGGAAAAATGGAAAGGTCAAAGTTTCCAGACTTTGATTTTCACAAGAAGCCCAGTCTGGAAGTTCTCTTCCTACCCAGTCAGTGCAAGGGAAGGCCTTCAACCAAGGGAGGGACTTGGGTAATTGTACTGACAGTCTGACCAAACCAGAGTGGCAGGTTGAACAGAGAATGAGTCAAGACAGAGCCAAGCTAGTTATTCCTGCTCATTTCATTAACAAATAGTTAATAGGCATTCTTCTAGGTCATGTCTACTTGAAAAGATATTCAAAGTGAACATGCTAAGTCACAAAAACTGTCAAACCTATTCAGCAGGCACTGCAGGATGATGGAGGAGGAAAGGACCAAAGCTGAGGATGGAGGCAAAGCAAAATATACCTAGAGATCAGAAACCAGTCTTAAAGTCAAGTGCACCTGAACTGATGGCCACACCTGGTCTTTCTTAAAGTAACTGGGTTTTGTTATAGGCATATGACTATGATAAAGTATTCTGATAAACAGTCTCTATGCTCAGTATTTTCCATTTGCAATGATATGAATATGGTTTGTCCCCTCCGAAATTCATATTGAAATTTAATTCTCATTAGATATTGAAATGAGACCAGGTGGAACCCTTAAGGAGTAATTAGGGCTCTGTCCTCACAAGTGGACTAATCTACTTGAGCAATTAATGAATTAATTAATTAATCAACTAGTAGGTTAATGGATTACTTAACCCCGTTTGGCTAGGTTTCCCATGTTCTCTTGCCATGTGATGCCCTGCAGTGTCTATGCCAATAAGACAACCATCACCAGATGTGGCCTTTCATCCATGGACCAGAGCTGTGAGCCAAAATAAACCTCTGTATTAGTCAGCTTTCCACTACTGTGATTTAATATTTGAGATAATAAATTTATAAAGAAGGTTTATTTTGACTCACAATTTTGGAGGTTTCAGTGTAAGGTCAGTTAGAAGCATTACTTTTGGGACTGTGGCAAGGCATTATATTGTGGCAGGAACACTTGGCAGAGGAAGCTGCTCACCTCATACCAGTTGGGAAGCAAAGAGAGAAAGAGAAAGGGACAGAGGTCCCACTATTCCCTTTAAGGCTGCACCCCAGTGATTTAACCTCCTCCCACTAGACCTCAACTCTTCAAGATTCCTCCACCTCCCACATCCCAATAGACAGGCAACCGATTCTTTTTTTTGAACTGGGGATTGAACTCAGGGGTGCTCGGCCACTGAACCACATCCCCAGCCCTATTTTGTATTTGATTTAGAGACAGGGTCTCACTGAGTTGCTTAGGGCCTCGCTAAATTGCTGAGGCTGACTTTGAACTCATGATCCTCCTGCCTCAGCCTCCCAAGTCGCTGGATTACAGGCGTACGCCACCACGCCCAGCTGCAACTGATTCTTTAATATATGGGCCTTTGGGCAACACTAAGCCAAACCAGAGCAACCTCTTTTCTTTATAACTTAATCAGTCTGTATTGTTATTAGCAACAGAAACTAAGTCATCATTGCCTTCTCCATTTCATGTTCCATATTCTCCTGTTGGTTCTGTGCCCCTGTCCCCCAGAAAGTACCCAAGTGGATTACATCACTCGGCGCCATCACTCCCTGGCTTCCTGTTGGGTTTGACTGAGCAAAAGCACCAAGTTAGAAAGCAAGGTGACAAGTTCTTTTTATCTCCAGCTTCCTTTCCATTCTCACAGCCACTTATTTGGCCTGTTCAGGATGGTCCCTAGTTCTGATAGAAGGTGCAACCTTGGACTCACCAACCGCTGTCAAGAAGGCTAAGTATGATGTTCTAGACAAGGGTGAGAGTAACAGGATGTATAATGTCCACCTGCAGTCTTCTTCCTTTGACACAGAATTCCTGATCTCCTTTAGGAAATGCAGCCTTCCTTTAGTCTCAGAGATGCATTCTTTCTTTATTAGTTACCTGTGCTGTGTAACACAGTGACACAGATTCAACAGCTTAAACATCACCCAGTATTATCTCTCAGTCCATAGGGCAGAAGTGTGATGACCCAGTGTGTCTGGGTCATCTGCTTAGACTGAAGTTAAAGTGTTGTCAAGGCTGCATTCACATGTCCTCTTCCAAACTCATGTGTATACCACAGTTCAGTTCCTGTGCTGGTGGGACTGAAGTCCTGTTTCTTTGCTGCTCTCAGCCTCAGGCTACCTTTGCACCCAGAAACCATTGCATTTATTCTTTGTCGCATGTCCCCCTCCTCCTCCAAAACAGCATGGACAATCTCCCCTCATGCCAAATCCCTCTATAGTCTCTTTTATCAGCCAAGAACACTGCCGTTTTTAATGTACACACCTAGTTAGGTATAATCCAGTGAGGATAATCTCCTTTTATTTAAATTGAGTAACAATAAAAATCAAGTAATAACATCCACCAAATCCATGCCCTGCATTGCCTCAGTTCATAATCTATTCAATAATTTGGAAAAGGTGTGTGTATGGAAAGGCAGGAATATTTGGGGATCCCTTAGCATTCTGTCTACCACATTTTCTTCAATAAACCAAATAACCCAGCACTGTGGTTCAATTGAAGTCATAATAAATCAAACTCTGATGCTGCATTTCAGTTCAAAGAATTGGGTCATGACTTTGTTTGTGTGTCTGTTTTACAAGCAAGACTCCATAGCATAACCCAGGATCAAATCCTCCTTTACCTTCTACCTTTCCACCTGAGCCTCTGTTGCTGCACAGTGTGCAAAGTTCTCACTGAGGCTTTCTCTAGATCTCCCCAAGGTTGGAATCTCTCTCTTGTGCTTTAGTCTGGAGACTGAAATCTTGACCTTGTGCTCTGAACTAATGAAATGCCTTTCTCTCTCTACCACTGGCCCACTCCCTCCATCCTCTTTAGATCATGTCCCTAGGGGTCTTAAACTTGAGTGAGCATCAGAATCACCTGCAGGAGGATTAATTAAATCCAGAGTGTGGAGTCCCACTCCAGAGCTTTTGATTCCATTGGTCTGGGGTGGGAGTAAATGATTTCAATTTCTTGCAAGTCTCTGGGAGAAACTGGTGCTAGGGGTGCTGAGACCACACTTTGAGAACCATCATTTAGGTACTACCTCTTACCTCTCTATCTCCACCTCAGGCACCTGGAAAGGAAATATGTAACCACTGGAATTGCTGCAGAGAGGTCAGTTGACTTGTAGCTTGGGTCACCTCCTCATCAAGGATCCACACTCGTCTTTGTAGCAAGCTTCCTGGTATCCACATCTGATGAGACACCAAACAGAATCCAAACACCTTAATCACTCCAGTTTTCAGGCCATCACTCTTCATGTGGCTGTTATTTAATGTATTCAGCAAATATACCGTAAGCACATAAGATGTGCCAGAGGATGCTGTGGCAAATAAGGCAGTTGTCTCATCCCCTGACACTTGGAACTTGCAAAGATTGTTAAGTAATCTCTTCCCTGTCTTGTGCCAAATGCAGCTGGATCAACAGGGATTTGAATCATCAATGTGATTGGGGAAGCCAAAATAAAGAAGAGCTTTGTTCAGATAAGGGATGACACATAGATTTTATCCCTATTGTCAAGTGTGACTAATCTCTAGAAAGGGTTGACAAGGATTCTAGGCTATTTCAGCATTCACATCAGAAGCTTAGGGTGTTTATTTGAGCAGATGACCATTCATAAATGGGGAAGCACTGAACTACAGGTCGTTCAGGGCTCCACCAAGGAGGGATGAAGGAAGAACTTTTACATGATGTTTACAGAAGACAATGAAAATATTTGATTGGCTAAAGTGGAAAGTCCCTAGGTAGAGGTTAGTTCATATTTTCTGATTGGTTAAGCTTTAATCTTAATTTCCTAGGCCACAACCATTCCTTCTGAAATGGGTTTTGGTAATGCATATAAATTGGAGAATAAGAAAATGCACCTCTTGTATTATTAAATATTGCTGAATTCTCTTCTATAGGGTTTATATCAATTGATCAAAACGGCCAAAATCTTAAAGCAAAAAAACTATACATCTATCAGAAAAAAAATGTGAATTCCTTCTTAAATCTGACTCAAGTGTCAAAAACTATAAGATGAAATAAGAATAAATTCAATGACTTAAAAAAATCTTAAACACGGTGAAAAAATTTATGAATAATCAAAGGACAAAAACAACCTGAGAAAAAGTGTTCAGTATTCATGTGGCCTAATGTAGAACGGGTTAAGCCAAGGTCGGAGGTGGGCAGCGGGGAACAGGCTTACCCAACCTTTGTCAAGTTAAGCAAGGGAAATTCCAGGCTTTGTTGGTTACTACAGCTAGCATTGATTTTTCTTTGCTAATATGGGGTCTAGCTAAATTAAAAGGGACACAGCCCAAAGCAACAGGTGGGCTGCGAGTTCTGTTTTAGATCTTGATCTGTATAAACTGCTGGAAAGGGTATTTGGGGACCAAGCATGGAAGTTCAAATGTCGGGTGGGTATACAGCAATGGGTATTTCATGTAAAATTTTGACATGAAGAATTGGAGATTGGTAACTTTAAAAAGCAAGTTATGAAACAACTTTGTAGCATATTATTTATATGTGCATTTGTGTGTTTGTTTACCTGCACACACACAACTACATTCACAGTACATGGAAGTATCACAAACAAGTGTAAACAGATGGTCTCTCTTTGCTTTAAAACTAAAACAGTGCCATCCAATAGAATGTTCTAAATCTCTGTTATTCCATAGGGTAACCACTAGCCACATGTAAGGTCTGGACATTTTAAATATGGCTGGTGTGACTGAGAACTAAATTTTTATTTATTTAAATTTATTTAAATTTATTTATTTAAATTTAATTAAATTTAGATAGCCATAAATGGTGCCTTAGTCAATTCATACTTCTATAACAAAATACCTTAAACTAGGTAATTCAATAGAAATTTATTTCTTTTAGTTCTGGAGGCTGGGAAGTATAAAGAACTCAAAAAACTCTACCCCAAGAATACAAATAACCCAATCAATAAATGGGCTAAGGAAATGAGCAGACACTTCACAGAAGAGGATCTACAAGCAATCAACAGGCATATGAAAAAATGTTCAACATCTCTAGTAATAAGAGAAATGCAAATCAAAACTACCCTAAGATATCATCTCATCCCAATTAGAATGTCTATTATCAAGAATACAAGCAACAAAAGGTGCTGGCGAGGATGTGGGGAAAAAGTACACTCATACATTGCTGGTTGGGTTGTAAATTAGTGCAGCCACTCTGGAAGCAGTATGGAAATTCCTTAGAAAACTCAGAATGAAACCACCTTTGATCCAGCTATCCCTCTCCTTGGCCTATACCCAAAGGACTTAAAATCATCATCCTACAGTGATGAAGTCATATCAATTTTTATAGCAGCACAATTCACTATAGCTAGATTGTGGAACCAACCTAGATGCCCTTCAATAGAGGAATGGATAAAGAAACTGTGGTATATATACACAATTGAATATTACTCAGCCATAAAGAATAATAAAATTACAACATTTGCAGGTAAATGGATGGAATTGGAGAAGATCATTTTAAGTGAAATAAGCCAATCCCAAAAAACCAAAGGCCGAATGATCTGTCTTATAAGTGGTTGATGACACACAGCGGGGGTGGGGGAAGGCAAGGGAAGAATGGAGAAGGGATGGACTGTATAGAAGAAAAAGGGGTGGGGAAGGGGCAGGGAAGGAAAGATAATAGAATGAGACAAACATCTCTACCCTATATATATGTATAAATATGCAAATTGTATGATTCTACTTTGTGTACAACCAGAAAAATGATAGTTGTACTCCATTTGTGTACAATGACCTAAAATTTAAAATAATTAATTAATTAATTGAAAAACAAGAATGGGGGGGTCATTCAGGTCATAGTATTCCATCCCTTAGCCCCCAAATTTATGACCTTCTCACATGCAAAATACATTTTCCCTATATCTTACTTCTCAGTACCAATTTCTGTCTTTGTCCATTTGTGCTGCTGTAACAAAATACTTGAGACTGGATAATTTGTAAATAATAGAATAAATTTCTCACAGCTACAGAAGCCAAGCTGAGAAATCCAAGATTAAAGTGCAGCAGATTTGGTTTCTGGTGAGTGCTGCCCTGTTTTCAAGATGGTGCTTTGTTTCTATATCCTACACATGTCCTCACATGATGAAAGTGAGAGAAAGGGTGGAAAAGGTTAAAATATAAGCGAGTTAGTTCCCCCAAGTCATTTTATAAGGGAGTAATCTATTCATGAAGGCCAGCTGTCAGACTCTGCCTGCTCTTTCAGGTGACCAATAATAACCCCCTGATGCTCAAGGGATTGCACGAAAATGTACCTTGAAATTTGCTCAGTGTGACACTCCTGGTGGGAAGCCCTCTGCATCTGAGGTTTATTGCCCAAGTGAGAGGAGAATTAAAATATTACATAACCAGAACAAAGAGTCAAAATCAAGACTTTTGAATTGCAAAACAAATCTTCAAAGACTATGGATGAGACACAAACTTCAGGGGCAAAATATTTTTGAGACCCCCCCAGATGTTGAACTTGGAGGGCTGACATAGCGAAGAAAAGGAAGGAGCACAGCATGTTGTAAACTTGGTGAGTCACCACATAGAGAGGACACAATTACAACTTCCCTAAGGGAAAAGCCTATAGAGAACTCAGAGAGGAGGCGGGGAAATTGATCATGGGCCACATGAAGCAGAATGGTGTGTGTGACCTGGCCCCTAGAGAGAAGAATAGCTTAGAAATCCTAGGTGGAGACACCACCTAAAAGCCCACAAGGAATAAAAATCCAAGGAGAATCCCAGTCATGGAGAAGAACCCTGGCCCACTGCATTGCCTCAATGCTGCTCAGTGGTGTGGTGCAGGGCACAGAATTTTGAACTGACTATCCATAAGAGACTAAACTTTAATCTAGAAGAAATGGAATAACTTTGAATTGATATGATCCATTATCTGCCACTACTAGAAATGGAGGCTTTATAGCTAAGATATTTCAATTCCAGTGAAAATAAAATGCCATTTTTGGACATGGTTCTATGGCCAGTTGTGGCTACATGGGATGTGTAAAATGATGGTCAGTGGCAAAGATGAAATTTTTAGGTGAGACTGAGGTTTTGAAGACAAATCTCTATTGCCAAAAGTATGGACAGACAGATAGCCCACCCCCTGGTGCTCAAGCCACAGAGCCTTGATGTCAAAACAAGGATCTGGAATACCAGCTCATGGTGAGAATTCAGAAACTGCTGAGAAAATGGCAAATGTGTAAGGAATAACATCTACTACTGCGCTGATCAGAACCGTCTCTGAATGTTACAAGACCAAGGGGGACAGTGGGCAGTAGAGGAGCCATCTGCTCCATTTTCCAATGACCTTAACATGGCTCTAAAAAAAAAGCGTATAGGTTAAAGAATCATTAAGTGAAACATTGTGGGGAGCAAAATAGTCACCTGATGCCCAAGTGCCATCCCATAGACTTCTAGTAATTAGAAGAGAGAAAATAGGTCTTCACAATAGAGTAAGCTTATGGCTGCTGCTCTCTCCCAGCATCATAGGATGGACATCTGACATGATGCAGTGGAGGGTTCAAAAGTATATATAACATTTAGAAGAAACATCTAGAAGAAATGGAATAACTTTGAATTGATATGATCCATTATCTGCCACTACGCAGAAAATGTTTAGTCTGAATATAATCAGACTTCTAAACCTAACTTGGAGTTTCTAAAAGACACAGGGAATGGAAGTCCAACTAAATGACACCATGAGAAAAAAAAAAAAAATATGGGACATTCTACATGATACCTGGTGTGGACTCTCCTAAAGGTCAATGATGCTTAAATAAACATTTTTAAAAGATGGGGCAGAGATGTTCTAGACAAAAAGATACTAAAGGGATACCATAACCAAGTGAAATGCACAAATTTTGACAAGATCTTTGGGTAAAGTAGGGAAATTTGAATAAAGATGAACATTAGATGGTGGTATGGAGTTAATTTTATTAGGTCTAGCATTTTTATGGGATTTGTACAGAACAACAGGAGTTCTTAGGAGATGAGTGCCGAGTACTTGCAGTATAATATCATCATATCTGCAACTTACTTCCAAATGTTTCAGCCAGAGATAAAGGAAAGAATAGAAAGCAAATACGATAAAGTGTTGCATACAACTGTTTGATTAAAGTGTAGGTCCCTGGGACATTTATATACCATTTCCTCAGGTTTTCTGTGTGCTGGAAATGTTTCAAAAGGAAAATTGGGTGAAAATAAAGTATCCTGACCATCATAATGTTTAGATGAGCCATCACTTGTATTTCACATTTTCTTAACTAAACGAAGGAAGTGTTTGTGTTCCCATGTAGAAATAAAGATTTAAGGATACCCATGGGAGGACATATGAGAATGGCAGTGTTATAGCCATAAGATACATTTTCACAAGACACACCACTACTTAGACACTTTGGAAGTTGGAAAACACAGAATGTATGGAATGTATGCCATTTGTTGCACTATCACAAACACAGTTGAAACCAAGGCAAATGCTCACAGTGGACACACCTTATCTGGCACCCAGACAGATATCGAAAGGTGTGGGAGGACAAGCCAAACGAAAATTACTTAAGAGACAGCTTCAAGCTGCAGACATGAGCTGTGTTGCTTCTGCCTTGGTAAGGACACCTGTGCCATCCGAGCACAACATTTGTGCAGGTAAGATTACATTCTTTCTTCAGAGGAATATACTAGATGGTTGTGTAGAACTAATCTGTGCCCCTGTTTAGAACTTACACTAAAGATTTGGTATAAATCTTTTTATGCTGCTTTGTATAAATTCTAAACAGGGGCATGAATCAGTTGCATTGTTATTTCCAATGTCTCTTCTTGTTTTCTGATCTGTTTTGCTCTCTTTTATGGCTTTTGTCAGGGTGAGAGGAATATAGTTGAAAGAACAAGAGCCGTTGAGGGATGGTGCTTGCTTATACCCATGTATGCGGGAGAAATGCCTCTATTTGTTCCACATTTGGCTTGCACTGTGCCAGTGTGCATACAGACAGTGCATGTATTTGGTCTCTCAGCAGATTCCTATGATTACCAATAGCTAACATGGAAGATGAGACTTGAGTTAACTCCTCTGCAAACCCCTTTCCCAAGCACTTCTTAACAGTTTCATAGTTGAGGCATGATCCTGAACCCCAGTGAAAAACTTGCCAAGCCTTGGTGTTGAATATCTTTATGGATGACTATTGCAGACTCACTGACAGTATCAAAGAATCTCTTGTGGAAATGATAAAAACTAATATTTGCATAGAATTTTGCAATTCACAAAACACTTTTGTTTACATTTGTTATTTCACTCCCTGTGGCATTCCTGGGAGATGGATATGGTATTCACTTCACAGATTTTTTTTAAGGCTTAGAAAGGCAATATGTGTCCAAATTGCTTTACTAGTAGATAGCAGAGACAGCAATTGAGTCCATGCCTCCAGAGTTGAATCCTGCTCATTCCAGCTATCCAGCTACAACACTTGTGTGGAGGAGGTAATGATCCTTACTCCATTCTCAGTCAATCCATTAACCCAAAGCACTCAGTGCGTGCAAAGAAAGAAAGAAAGAAAGGAAGGAAGGAAGGAAAAGGGAAAGAAGATCATGATTTTTTCTTACTTAGGGAGGTTACATGTGTAATGGCCAAAGGAGGAACAGTTGTGAAATTATCCAATCTGGGCTCCAGTCCCACTTCTACTTAGGAATGGTGCAATCTTTGGTGAGTTATAGCTCCATGTGAATCTCATTCTTGCCCCACAGGGTTATTTTAAGGATTGAATAAAATAAGGCAAAAAAGCACACAGCATCATTTATTACTTGGTAAATATTTGCTTATAATAATGTTTTAATAATTTTTTTTCTGTCTGACTATTATCCCAGTTGCTCAAGCCTTCACCTGAGAGCAATAATCTTTTCTGGCAAGCACTTCCTACATCACATGTACTTTTTTCCTTTGTTCCAAAATTGAATTCTTTCAGTGGTCTGAAAATGTAATCTCTTGGTTCAGTGACCATTTAAACAATGATTGATGGGAAAATGTAAACACTCTTGTCCTCCTTAGCCAGGTGCAGTGGCACAGGCCTGTAATTCGAGTGGCTAGGGAGGCTGAGGCAGGAGAATCTAAGTTCAAAGCCAGCCTCAGCAAGTTAGTGAGGCCCAATCTCAAAGTATAAAAAAGGACCTATAAAATAGGTCAGTGGTTAAGTGCCTGTGTGTTCAATTCCAGGTACAAAAAAACCAAAAACAAAAACAAAGCAAAAAAAATCTTGTCTCCAAGTAGTCCCCAAGCATAACAAAATGTTGCTGAAATTTAACAATTTAACAACTTTCATAACAAGTTACATGAATGTCTTTCAAGATAAATCACAACATCTACCTTAATAACAAACAGTCCCATACAGAAAAGATAGGAGAAAAGTTCCAATTTTCATTTGTTTTCCACATAAAAAAGCTCACAATGCCTTCTCCACCACACTTTATTTATATTAAATAGATGATAATATACGGTTTCCTCTCATCAATGAAATACACTACATGTTGCTTGAAGATTGTGTATGAAACAGAGAAGTCTATGTAAGCTTGGAGAGGACAGTAAATTTTCTGTAACTTGATCTCTCTCTCTCTCTCTCTCTCTCTCTCTCTCTCTCTCTTGATTGGAATGTGAAATCTGCATTAATTTAGCAGACATTAAGGTTAGTGGAAGCTCCTAAAATTTCCTCACAATAATATCTTTAAGAATATACTTTTCTTAATAAATCCAAATGTGTAAATAAGAGAGATTTGTAATGCCTTTTTCTTTCTCCATCTTGAAGGCAGCCTTCTAGATAAATCTCAAATGCTATCCTCTCTGCCACTTTTTCTTTACTGCACTGTTTAGAATCAGACTCTGTGACACAGAACCCCTGGATGAAAAGCCCTTTGTTGAGACCATACTCACACCACCTACCATGCTGCAACCCTGAGTTTACTTGCCAATTTCTAAGACTCTGTCTTCCTCAACAGCAAGGACTATAACTTAGCATCTTGAAAACTCAACATCAAATATTTTAAACCTAACTTGTGGGGTTTTTTTTTCCTTCCTTTCTGAAACCCACATAAATATTTGTAGTGATGCCCTAGAAACAATGCTCTTATTCTCTTATATAAGTAGAAATTTCTGGCAGGTCAGGGCTCATAGCAAGATGATAACAACCTGGCTCCTTTGGCATCCTCAATTAGGCCCCAGAAATATCTCAGAGTTAATCCCTGACTGACTTAAAATGAAATAGAAGTCATACAAAGAGAGTTCTTTTCGCAAACTCGTTTTTTGTCCATTTTGGTGGGGGGGTATATTTTCTTACTTGGCATTTAAGAGTGTGGGCAGTGAAGCCATGATGTGGGTTCCGCTTCCATCTTTACCATGGTTCACTGTGTGATCATTGGCTAACTTGTTTAGTCTCCTAGTGACAGTTCTCTCAATTGTAAAAAAGGGCAGCCCCTGTGAGAGTTGAATGACACATGCATGCTGAATGCTTAGAATTTGCCTGGTATATGGAAAGAATTCTATAGCAATGATAGTGATGGCATTTTTACTATTATTATTATTATCATCATCATCATCATCATGGTGGTAGTGATGGTTATTTCCTCATATGGCTCTGGTTTGTTTTAATATTGATTTTGTATATGCCTATGCCTAATTTCTACATAAAAGGACTGTAAGAGCCAGAAATAACAGATTATGATTATCAAACATTAAGGAAGCGTCAATACAAAAATCCTCTTGAAAAAAAAGGTAGTTCTAGGAAAAGGACAATTAGCTCCAAGAAAAGTCTATTGCCTATTTTATTGGTTAGCTGTGTAAACATGAATAAATTTGTTCAATATTTGTTGTTTCACTGTCCTCACTATAAAATAGTAATAACTATACCTGGGATGTCTCTCACAAAGAGAAATTATGGTGAGTAAATAGAAATGTATAACAGTTTTATTTGTATTATAATATTACTTACATGTTATTGAACAACTTCTCAATGAAAAACAAATTTCTGTTAGATAGAAGATCATCAACTATGTTCACATAAAAGAAAAAAGCCTGGAGTGAGAATCCAAAGTCTTGCTTTACTTGTCCCATAAGTCTGAGTGAGTCAAGACAAAAAGATTTTATGTCCTTAACTATAAGCCTACCTTAGCAATCTGTAACCCACCTATCAGTCAAATTATATTATGTGTAAAGTACCTTAAAAAATCTGGAAAGTTCTTGTTAAAATATTCTCCTAATGATTGCTTATATAACAAAACTCAACAATTTTGGCAATTGATGCTAAAACATATACTTTGGAGAATTGATGGTCAAAGGTAAATTCCCTTCCCTGAATGATTCATATGTACTACAATTGCTGTAAAGTCATGAAATTATCAACTCCCTTTTTCCTTATTAGGGCATCGTTTTCTTCAGTCAATCAACATGAATGCGATGGTGGACACTACCATTTTTTTGGGAAAATTTCTGTATTACTTTTTAGAATCTGTAGCTTTCAAGATAATTCCCAGAAGAAAAAAGGATGTTGCTGGTGAGATTGTACTTATAACAGGAGCTGGAAGTGGACTTGGGAGGCTCTTAGCCATGCATTTTGCCCATACCGGGGCCATTTTGGTTCTCTGGGACATTAATCAAGAAAGCAATATGGAAACATGTAGACTGGCCAAAGAAAAGGGTGGAGTGAAAGTCTTTGCCTACAAGTGCGATTGCAGCGACAGGCAAGAGGTCTACAGAGTCGCTGATCAGGTAAGCTGACTGGTGTTCTTTGCTTTGATGCTGAAGAATATTGCATCTACTATGTACTTTTTACAAAGACAGGTAGAAAGGCATTTATCATATGCTTCCCCTAAGACCTAGATGTGTCTCCAACTTGCTTCTGCATGTCAGAAGCCTGACTTTATGATCTCCAAAATCAAACAGAGCATACAAAACTTCAAGTGGAAACTTGATCAGCCTTCAGAGTCCAATGTTGCCAGACTGCTTTGCTCCGTGACTCACTCGCTATCAGGAGTCTGTAGAAGTGCTGGCTTGCTATTCATTGGTTGTGCAATATTTACCATGTTATTTAGCCTTTCTACATCCCTGTTTCTTCATCTGCAAAACAAAAGGACTGAACCAGATGATCTTCGAGATCATGTCCAGTTTTAACTTAACTTTTTTGTTTTATGATTCTAATGCCACTAAGATTCCATTCCATCATGTGATAATTCCATCATCATCAAGTTCTGAAAATATATATAACAGGGAACATAAGGTAAAAGCATTTACTATACTTATAGACCAAGTTTCCTATTAGACATGACCTATCAATATTTGTTCTAACTTCATGCTAAATATTAATAAATAATAATAATAGCTAAGATTAATTGTGTAGTTACATTGTACTCTAAAAAAAGGCAAGGTTTTGTGGAATGTTTTAACCATGGGGTAAGGTGTTGTGAGACTGATGAGGATCAAGAGGAAGGAACAAGATAGAGTTATACAGTTTTATTAAACTCACAGTTCCCTGGGAAGAACAGCACAGCATGCAGAGCCACTAAAGGAAGATTGGATTGGTGGGGGAGTGGGTTATGAGACAAAGGGAGAGTGGAAACTGCAGGCATATGACTTTATTCCTGTGGTTTCCACAGGAAAGAACAGGCAATGCAGGGTCAACAGATTTAAGATTGGCTAATTTTTATAATTTCAGGAGGCTCTAAGACAGAGGGGTTTTTCCCAGTTTGGGGGTACTGGGATGATTGAGGTGTGTATATAATAGCCCAGAGTTTGAGACTCCAATAAAGCGAAGTGAATGGGCATGTGGACTTAATTGCCTGTTCAAGAAGGAAAAGTAGTCAGCCTCTAGCCAAGTCCACAAAACTGGGTTAAGACAGCACCAAAAAACCACAAATAAGCAAAACAAAACAAAAATAGCAGCTGCATTAAATGTATTACAGACAGCAATGTATGCACATAATAACTCAATCAGCACACTGCAGCCTTCTTAGGTGCATATCATTATTATCATCACCATTAACAAATGAGGAGACTTTAAGGGGCAGAGTGAGTATGCAACTTGCCCAAGAGTATAAAATTAGCTATTGGCAGAGACAACAATGTAACTCAGACACTCGGTGCAGAACTAAAGTGCACAAAATTTGATAACAAAATCCCCAAGGGATTGTCCTTCCCTTTGGCAATATAAGTCCTACTTATGTAATTTACTTATCAATTCATTCCGTGAGATTGATCAAAATATTTTATGTGCATGTATGAATATGATAAAACTAATCCCATTATTATATATAATTATAATTTACCAATAAAATTTCTTTTAAAAGTGGCAAAACACTCTATGACACTGACCTTCTGAAGCATCATTCACTCTTCTTCATTTTCTGTTACCTTCTTCTCTCTTTTGAGAAATTGTTCTTCAAAACTCATTTTCAACTAGTAAGAATAAGTGTGTTATTACTCCCTAGGTATATTTTACTATGTAGCACGTAGATTTGAAGTCAGTCCTCATTTTGCAAAAGGGAAAGAAATGTGACAGGAAAAGTTCCCATATGAATATCTTTGTGGTGAGGTCAATGATAAAGTCTGTTTAGCAGGAACTCCATCCAATACCATGTACTAGCCAGATTGAAAGCCTGAAAAGATCTTTTCTCTTGAATCATTATCATTATCATCCATAATCTGCACAATGAGTAGATACTATAATCTCTCCATTTGACCAATAATGAAATAGAGGCAGAGAGAGTTTAAGGACCTTAGCTAGGTCATAGGAGATAAGTGACAGAGTTGAAGTGTGACCCTATCCTCCTGACACCAGGGCCCATGTTGCATACCCACCAGGGCATCAACAAATACATGAGCAATAAGCCACCCGCCTCATGATCTTTTCCTGTTCTTCAAAAGTATTATAACCTTCCACCCTCTCTGTCTCCGTAGGAATGTATCCGAAACTTTTCTTCTTTCCTATGATGCTCTAAATAGTACTTTTCTAAAGTCAACTACTTATCAATTACTTATCAACTCCCCGAAGTCCACATGCTAAGTGTTAAACTTTACCTGCAACAACTGCAACAAACTACCCAAATCCTTGACATTTGTGGAAGACTTAAAAAACAATGACGAGAGCGAAGCATGGTGGTACACACCTGTAATCCCCGTGGCTTGGAATGCTGAGCAGGAGGATCAGAGGTTCAAGGCCAGCTTCAGCAACTTAGCAAGGTCCTAAGCAACTTAACAAAACCCTGTCTCAAAACAAAATATGTTTTTAAAAAGGTAACCATAGGATTCTAAAGTTGCATAGAAATTAACACTTCAAAATTAGATTGAGATATCCTTCTCCATCTCCAACATAGGAAAACAATATACAAATAAATTGCTCTAGTTAAAACAACCAGCTTCACAATCTTTTCCCAGATTTACTGGTCTAATCATTAATATTCATTTTGCACATGCATAAGGTTTTTTATGGTGATAATTTTGGCTATGAAGAGTAGTAAATTTGGGTGAATTCAAACTGGTTGTGAATCTTTGTTCTTCTCAAAAGCTGTGAATCATCTGACATGATCTTAATTTCTCAGGACCTCTGTTTCCTCATCCATAAACCAAGATTATAATACCTTCCCAAACTGCCTATCAGAGTACAGGGAAAATTAAATCCCATGATCTAAGTAAACTTCCTCTGGTGCCCCTAAGATTCAGGGCTTCAATTTGGATTGGATGACAGTGATCACTATGTCTTTCTTAATTTTTAAATAATTGATTGATTGATTGATTATTAATTAACTTATTGATTAATTAATTAATTTGGGAACTTGTGGGTGTGTGCCAGAGATTCTACCTTTTTGTTTCTTCTCAGCTTGGGTACCCTTCTCATTGGTCTAGGATTGAGTTTTTGTGCACACTAATTCATTCACCAAGCCAATGGGATGACCTTCTTTAAAAGTTACCCTCTTGGGGATGTTTTCTTTAGTCCTACCTCTTTCCAAAGCAGAAGAGTCTAATATCTCAGCCCAACACCAGCTCAGCAATACTAATTCTTCCTTTCATAGCCTGCCCCTCTGAATGACATCAGCAGCAATATTGACCTTATCTCTCCAAAGTATATGCTATGGCAGACTCAACAAATAGCAGCAGTGCCTGGACCACTTGAAAATAAAGTCAGGACAAGAAATGTTGGTTGCTTCACTAAAAATAAAGGAACAGATGGTCATATCTGCCAAGAGCTTCAATTCAGAGGGGAAAAAGGTCTTAAACATGCTTCATGTTTTGCTCCAGATCAGCTTTAGCAATGTCACCTACAAAGCCATAATTTAAAAAAAAAAATGATAAGAGACAAAAACAGTTCCTCCAGTGTTTCCTGGAGCCTGCTTTTCTCCAAGCGGGGCTTGTAGTGCACTGTGAATTAAGTAAGCAGGCAAAATGGGGTATTCAGAAGAAGAGGCATGAGAATTTAAAAGGCACAGTGGCAGCAGCACAACTGTGGACCTGGGGAAAGTATCAATAACAGATTACTAATTGTATTTAAGTTGGTTCTTTGAAGAAAAGTGCACAGCATCACAGAAGTCTATGGGTATTGGGTCAAACACATTCATGTTTGGGAAGTCTTGATTCCAAGGGCTAGAATATGCTCCTGCCACCTGCTCATAGAGGGTTGGGGGAAATGACACACACAGAAGCAACCATCAGACATCTGCCATGCTGAGAAAAAACCTAATCCAGCAGGTCATCACATGAAAATCAATGTTCTTTAAATAAAATTGCGAAATTGAAATATGCTTTTTAAAAAATAAGATCAATCATAAAATTACTTTAAAATTGTTGAATTTCTTTATGCAAGATAAAAATAAATATCTAGTTTCAAAGACACCACAGTCATGCATTGCTTAACCACAGGAGCATGTCCTGGGAAATGTATTGTTAGGTGATTTCATCACTGTGCAAATATCAGAGTGTGCTTGCACAAACTAGAATAGCTACCACATCACTAGACAATGTAATTTGGAACCACCATTTCATGTATGGTCCATCATTGACTGAAATGTCATTATGTGGTGCAGGACCACATGAATAAAATGAAGAAAAAATATTGACTGGGGGAAATAAATATCAAAATCGCCTTGACCACTTCAATTGATTTAATGTTTGCCTTGCTTCTGGCCAGGTTAGGAAAGAAGTTGGTGATGTGTCCATCCTCATTAACAACGCTGGCATTGTAACAGGGAAGCCCTTCCTCGAGACTCCAGATCACATGGTGGAAAGATCCTTTCAAGTTAATGCCATCTCTCATTTCTGGGTAATTTACTCTCTCTCTCTCTCTTTTTTTTTTTCCATTTGTTTTTACTGGTAAATATGAAAATCCCATGCATTTCTATAAGCAACCGTTCATCCATTTGTCTGTAAATATACCATTTGGGAGTTTTCCACTGACAGACAAGTGGAGTCTCATCCTCAACAGATTTTACCCTGCCACATTCAACTTGGTTTTTCCCTTTTTTTTTCTTGTCCTATTCCAAATTCTCAGGGAACTTTCCTTCTCTCTACCCTCTCAAGTTTGATCTCAACATTGATTAGGTCATTCAGAAATCTTCCTACCCGAATGCATATTGAAATGGGTCAGCAATTATAGATTCAATTTGTCCATGAGTGAAAGAAGAGTTCCTAAAGGGAGAAGAGGGATATTTTTAGAGTGTTGGTTTAGGTACATAGAAAACTGTTGATGAGAACAAAGGTAACGAAGGCAAGAGGAATAACATTTATCAAGCACTTACTCTATACCAGGCACTGTTTAACTTCAAGTGCAGCCATAACACAATTTTCATTCTCATTTTACAAATAAGGAAACTAAGGCTCGAAGTGTTGAAATGAATACCTTGAGTGGTAAGTGGTAGCTGAAGCTTGCCAAAGGACGAAGTGAGATAGGAAGGAAAGTTTCTTTACAGAAGGGAAATTAGTGCATTGATAACTCAGAACCATCTTCCCTGAGGCCTGGGTGGCTGGCAGCACTACTGAGCAGCACTGTCTTTGACAATGGAAGTGTTCTTCATCTTTTCAATTTGGCAGCCACTAGTCACCTGTGACTACCGAGCACTCGAAATGGGATTGATGGGATTAATCTTTTAACCTTACGTCATTTAATTCATGTAAATGCACATTCAAGGAGACACCAATGCTGAGAGGTTATTTAATGCCTTGGACAGTGCAGCCTAGAGAATAGGTAAGAAGCCAAAGGTGGCTGGAATTACCAGGGGCCTTGATGCTGTGATGGAAAAAAACAGGAACCAGCAATGGACGGAGCATGCAGGAGTTATGGGTGGTGAAAACTAGGGCCTTAGGAGACATGGAGAGTAGTGGGGTAAGCAAATTGAATCTATAATTTCTGACACATTTCAATATAAATAAATAAATGGTTTTAATTAACTACTTTAATAACCAGAGTGACAATTATTTTGTTTTGTTTTCAAGTACACCTAAGAGCAGGTAACAGTCTATTAACTAGATGAATTCAAATCTTTCAAATTTTATTTACCCGATTTAACAATTCAATAACGACAAAAATGAGCCAAGGTGCAAGGACTCCAGTAAGTATATTCTGAAGAGATAATAATTACATTATTATCTTGCACAATTGTCTTTGCAGACCATAGAAAGGTAAGGAATGACCTTCTCATGCCTCTTGTTTACTGCAGACTGAATAACCCAGGTTCAATTTTAAGCTACCAGGTCCCTCACCTTTATCATAAAAAAGTTTCTTTTGCTCATTAATTTTAATATGCATTTAAATACATGTATAAACCTAAACATAGAAAAATATACATATAGCTATGTAACAATATCATTTTTAGCTTTCAACAATGACTTTTTTTTATTTTGATTCATTGAACACAAATGGAGTACAGCTATTGTTTCTCTGGTTGTACACAAAGTAGAGTCACCACATCTGTGCATTCATACATGTACACAGGGCAGTGATGTCTGTCACACACTCTGTTATTATTACAATGACTTTTAAATCAACTAAGTTTATCATCACATTAAAAGATAGGCTATACACAACATTGGACTTAGCATCTCAATGGAAACTTTACAGAAGCAAGCCATAGTTGTGCTTGGTGACTTGATACTTATTCTCTATGAATTTTAACATCTTTAAAAATGTTATAGGTGACCAAATATTTCCCATGAATTCACCCAATTTAATATTCCAAAATCTTCGAGTCATTAAAGTTGGCAAGACAGAGCAACACCATCACTGACACTATTACAAGGCTGTCGGAGAGATGAAATTGACAACTTATAAAAGACAGTGCAAGTATCTAAGGCCAAATAATTTACATTACTCTCTGCAGTTCAAAAACGTCATTTTTTTATAGTAAAGTCACCATTTGTTATAATTCAATTTAACAGAATACATGTTTACATTCTTCATAACCTGAAACGTTTTGGGGAAACAGAGATAACCTATCTGACCTACAAAATACTGTGTAAAAATGTAGGAAGCTCATTCATTGGGCTTCTTCCTGGAAAAAAAGAGTCTCATATAAATGCAATAAAATAAAATCAAGCACATCTGATATTTGTTTGCATTATATGCCCTACGTGATAAAATCAAGGAAAAGGTATATGTCTGCTTATCAAACAAGTCTGATTTGTTCACACATTACTTTGATTATGGATAATGTGCGAACCTGGATCCATATGTAATTGACTATTAATTTTCCAGGTATTAAAAACACAAGTGCTCAAATACATTCTTGACAATTAATTGCTAAATCAAAACTTAATTACATTTCTTTTCCTTCCCTTTAATAGTAAAACCCATTTAGTGAGCAAAAATGATGGGTTTCTATGACTGCTCATCTTTGAAATGTTCTAAAAAAAAAAGTTCTCCAGTGACATATGAGGCTACAAACATAAAGAGACTCCTGCACAGTAATCCCTGCTTAATCCACAGTCTTACTTTCCACAATTTCAGTTACCTGTGATCAACCACAGTTTGAAAATATTTCACGGAAAATTCCAGAGACAGACATTTCATAAGTTTCAATTATGTGCTGTTCTGAGGAGTAATTATGAAATCTCTCACCAAACCTCTCCATCCCATCATCAGATCAACTGGTGTGGTACCACAGTGCTTGTGTTCAAGTAACTCCTATTTTTCTCAATAATGGCCCTCAAGCACAAAAGCTGTGGTGCTGGTAATTCAGACATGCTGAAGAGAAACCACAAAGTGCTTCTTTTTGATGAGAAGGTGAAAGTTATTGGCTTAATAAAAAAAGAAAAAAATCATTCGCTGAGGTTGCTAAATCTACATTACAATAAGATATTTTGAGAGAAAACACATTTATATAATTTTATTATGCTATAATTGTTCTGTATGATTATTAGTTGTTATTATTAATCTCCTGTGCCTAATTTATAAATTAAACTTTATCATAGGCATGTATGTATAGGACAAACATAGCATAGGATTTGGTACTATCTGTGGTTTCAGGCATCCACTGGGGGGTCTTGGAATGGATTCCCCATGGATCAGGGGGGTACTCCTGGAATTAACCTAGTCACTTTCCCTCTGTGAGGGAAAACTTTCCTCAACTGAAAATACAAAAAACTTATAGCAAATTAGCAAATTCAGCCCTAGCTCAAAAGCCAATACATTACAGGTACATTTGCAAAAAAAAAAAAAAAAAAAAAACTTGTGGCGGAAAGCAGATAAAGTTGAACTCCTGAAAGTGGTTAGGTGCCTATGAATAGGAAATTGAGCATTTATTTTATTTTGTCACTGTTAAGCTCTGTGGCAGACTGCTGTAGGCCACTGTTTTCTTCCTCTTACATCTAGGGATTTCCACTGCCTAATCCTATGGAATTCTCTGTCAAAAGTATCACTGACCCACAGTTTCAACTCCATTACTGTTTCTCTTTCTCAAAATTCCATAAACCTTCAGACGTCAATAGTGGTCCTGGAGCCAGGCCTTCATATCTAGGCTTCCAGCCTACCTCTCACCAGGTCTACCAGATGGTCACCCATAGATATCCTCTAGGACCCAAGATGGATCCTTCATACTTTTGTGCTCAAAGATAATAACCAGATCTTCCCATCTCTAACTAGCCTAGAGTCCTAACTGATGCAACAAGATTTTTTAGTGTTTAATTTTCAAAAAACAAGGATGACATAACCTCAAGAAACAGATGTAAAAATGACCACTGTACTTGAACATGAAATACCCCAAGAGGCCAAATGTCTGCATCTAAGCAGAAACTCACACATTAGTTCAGCAATTATACAACAAAAGTAGTAAGATAAAACAATTTCAAAAGCAAAGGTGCCACTCTTTGCTAGAGGTGGCTTCTCTCTGAGGTGAGCACATCTGGGCAGACTGTCTATAACCATTATTGTGGAATGCTAGCACTATTAAAATTATAAATCTCAGAGAAATAGATGATGGGCACTGTCAAAGTTTGATTGAATGCATTTATGGGAGAATCAGCAGACTAATATAGCTGACAAAATGATAATACAAAGAACTGGATTTACTGTGCTAGGAAAGGATCACTGAAATAAAATTGTTAAATCTTTATTGGCATTATCTATCTTTCCTTGGCATTATCTCTATCTTTCCTATGAGACCAAAAACATACAACTATTCATTTTCTACATGCTAACCTCTAATTTTATAAGGTTATCTGGTTTCTATTCATTACTAGTCAAAGTTGCACTTCCCGCCCCTCACAGAGATGGCCCTTGGACAAGATTATTAAAAAATTCTCTAGCATGCTGTTCTAGATGTTCTAGTATCTCTGCCTTATTTCCAAAGATTTGCCTAATTATTTGTGAACATGATTTAGACAAAAGGATTCAATACTGGGGAAAGAAATAATGGAATTTTTTTCTGAGAAAACCTCTGAAGTGCAAGGATAAGAAAACTGAGACGTTTTCATGACATAGGGAACAGAAAATTGGCTCAGTATTTTGCTTAATGATGAATGAATGAAGTTCACCAAAATAGGTAAAAATAATCTAAGTCATAGCAAACAATTCCAAAGCACATTACTTGCCAGGATGTGCTTATCTTTCATTGAGATTTGCCTTTTCTCAAACAATTTCTCCATTCTTTCAATCCTTGAGGGTGAGGTTGAATCTCATTTATGACAAAGTCTGGAAGTTAAATGCAATTAAATTTTAATACAAATTGTTAAAACTACATGGAAGAGCTTAGAATGCTTGAAAAACTTGTTTCAAGATTTTCATTCAACCATAAATGTAAAAATATCCTTTGATTCAATTATTAAAGGAAAAGGAAATCATATTTCTTATAGACAAACACATAATAACCTCTAAGTTTCTTGTGAACAGTGACTATAGGTTTTCTACTTTTGTACTAACACAGAATTTAATATATCATGAGGGTTTAGCATTTGTTAAATGAAGAGTAAATTCACCAAATACTGAACAAGTAAAGGAATAAATAAATGAAATACTGGTACAGTGTGCTTTTATCTTCCAGACTTGTAAGGCCTTCCTTCCTGCAATGCTTCAAGCTAATCATGGTCACTTGGTTCATATTTCAAGTATGGCTGGAATGGTCGGTATATGTGGACTATCAGGTAAGCACTTCATTTGACTATGTGCCTTTGTATTTCCAAGCTGACAGCATCCAGAATTAGGACTCTTCCAAGACAGAGAAAAGCTCCTCATGCACCAAGGAGAAATCCCAGGAACATTAGGCTCTATTTATAAGAAGGCGGCATCAGCTAATAGCTCATTGGTCTTCTTGAGTTAAAAGAATTTAAAGTGATTTCAGTTAGGCATTGTGGGGCATGTCTGTAATCCCAGTGGCTCAGGAGGATGAGGCAGGAGGATCACAAATTCAAAGCCAGTCTCAGCAACTTAGTGAGACCCTGTCTCAAAATAAAAAGGGCTAAGGATATGGCTCCATAGTAAAGTGCCCTTGGGTTTAGTCCCCAGTACTGAAAGAAAGAATTTAAATTTTATTGGGCATATAGGATGGAAATATAGAACTAGAGAGTTTGACCACATAAAGGACTTCAACTGTGAAGCCCTGTCCTCAAGCACAAGCCAGAAAAAGGAGAAAAAGTCTTATTTTAAAAAATAATTCCACAAATTAACTTGTCAAGTTCTATTACTAATAATAGCTCCTCACTTTGTTTCAGATTATTCTGCAAGTAAATTTGCAGCCTTTGGCTTTGCTGAGTCCCTCTTCCTTGAATTTAATATGTTAAGGAAAACAAAGATTAAGTACACCATTGTTTGCCCCTATTTCATCAAAACTGGGATGTTTGAGGGCTGCACAACCAAGTAAGTAGACTCCTATAGTAATCTTTGCTCTTATAATAATCTTCTAATATATGTCAGTTATCATCTGATCATTTGAAGTTTTGAAACACGGACAGTAAAAGATATTGTCTGAATGCCTAATATAGTAAAAGAAAAAATTTCAATACATCTGAAATTGATAAATTTATTTAATTTAAATATAATAATATATTTATGAATTTTATGGTATCTTAAAAACTTGTATCTGAAATGCTAATCAAGATATTAAAATATAACAAAGGTATCAGAAATGAGAACTTATTAAAATATTTAGCATTGTAGTGTTTGGGTGATAATTTATTTCCTAAAAAGAATATTAAAATATAAGTATCCCTAAACATAAAATGTTTTGTAAGATTTATTAATATACATACTAAAATATCACTCTGCAACACAATGATATTTTAGTATAATAGTTAAATTTATCTAGAATAATCCAAACCAGAATACAAATGAAATAATAGGGCTTTTACACAAGGAATCCAATAAGTACAGTAGATTGAAAAGTTTAAACTTAAAATGAGGACTACTAGAGTTATTACAATTGTTAGAAAAGGAACTAACAAAATCCAAATGACATGCATCTGTCATATTTGTAGGAAAGAGAAACAACCAACAAAAAATCTAGCTAAAAGAAAATTGAGGCTATTAAATGTCTAGTGAAGTTATAAAATTAAATAGAAAGTTGAAAAATAGGTGGTAAGTTTACACAGCTAATTAGGGGGCAGAGCTAGATCTGAACCCAGGGTATCCTGCTCTTGAGTTTTCTATTAATCACTTTGAAATCTCACCTCCCTAGATGTCTTTGGGATTTAAAAAAATGTTTGAAATTCATTAAATGAAAGAAGCAAGGAATGGAATATTTTATAGATTTATAAAATTTGTGTCCACATACATCTGCTTATTGTTTATGTTCAGCATGTGTTTGGATGTGTAACACACATGTGTTTACAAGAACACACATATGCATGCAAGCTTGTAAATGCATGGAATATTTTTGGAAGCCTACCCAAGAAATTCATAATAGTGCTTCTCTCCAAAGAAGACAGGGATTTTGGATAAAAAGGAAAGTTGCTTTTCACTATGTTTTTGTATTACTTGAATTTTTGTTAAATGCTTGTAAATAAATTAAAAATGAGTTCTTACTTTAAAAAAAAAAGAAAAGAAAAACAGGTGGTAATGAATGAACAGAATACAGAGAGCAAAACTTTCCACCAAAGAGACATCTACTAAACTGGTCAATATTAGCAAGGACAATAATTTAAAATTTTTGGAGATTGATCAACGGACGTGGCATGAATTGAGAAGCATTTATTCAACAAAATCTACAGAAGTTCGGTAGGAACACTGGAGGTCATGACACTTGGGGTTAAGTCCTACACCTGTGCCTGTAGCATGGCTGTTTCAATGGACTTGGTCACCAAGTGGTTGTTGTCACCTTCCCTCAGCTCCCCAGAGCAGAAGAGCTATACTGTATAGTTTGGCAGCAGGTGAGCATGGGCATATCTCACTTTCAACAGTTCCATGCAGTAGAAGATCTATATCGAGTGAATAACCTCAATCAGACAGGGTTTGTCCTTTTACCTCCCCCCTCTCACTAGGTACAGAATATCTGGAGATGGGCTGTTGGTGAAGGGAGCAGTTTATATTTCTATAATAGCTCTTAGTTGTAAGAGAACTGCCCCAGGAAGCTCAGCAGTCAAGTTTCAGTTCCCATCTATATCCAAGTTTCCTAATATAAAAAACAATTTTAGGTAGGCTTACCAGAAAGTTAATATCAGAAGATATCACCTTCCCATCTATAATGAATGGTAGCCGCAGCCGGAGAGCACCACTACTTCCTCCATCCCCCTCCAACTTTCATATCCTGATTGATAGGGACAATCTGTGTGATGTAATCAAAGAGGAGTGATCACCCCCATAACACAGAGGTTCCACCAGGAACAAGTCAAAGCAAGTCTCAGAGACAGTCATCTCCCTGCCCTTGCTACAGGATCTGACTTTAATTTAAGACCATTAATTAGAACACTGTCAAGAAAGGTAGCTGGTTAGTTAGCAAATTATAGAGCTGGATGTGATATAAGGAGCAAACCAGATTAATTCGAAGATTAGCAAAATAGACAGTGAAAAATTGCTTTATAAATCTATAGTCATCCCTGAAAACTATGAAAACTTTGTGCACGACTATATCTATGAGGAATGACATAGAAGTTACACATTGACAGTAGGAGGGGTAGCCAGACTTCACTGAATTAGTTTAGTAAAACTGCTAAATACACAAAGCAGTAAACAACCATAAGGACAAGGCCCGTGATAAAGTGTTATTTAGAGTTGCTAAAATATATTATCTGAGATGTCCACTTTTTAAGGAAAAATTATAAGATACACAAAGAAACAGGAAAGCATGACCCATACATGGGAAAAACATAGATAATAAAAATTATCATGAAGGGGGCCCATATGTTGGACTTATCAAACTTCAAAGAGTTATTATAAATACATTCAAAGATCTAAAGGAATCCATGTTTAAAAATGAAAAGAAGACAAGGTGAAAATGTCTCTCAAATACCAATGATGGGAAGTATAAAGAAAAAAACAAGTGTAAATTTAGGAGTGGGAAGAAAATCACTGTAACAAAAGAGTCACCAGAGCAACAAAACATATTTGGGCTGGCTGAAGAAAGATTGAGTGAGCTCAAAGTTATATGAATAGAAGAAAGAGAAGCCAGGCACAGTGGCACATGCCTGTAATCCCAGCAGCTCTGGAGGCTGAGACAGAAACATTGCATGTTTGAAGTCAGGCTCAGCAAAAATGAGACACTAAGCAATTCAGTGAGACATTGTCTCTAAATAAAGTACAAAATAGATCTAGGGATGTGAGTTCAATTCCAGGTAGCAAGAAGAAGAAAAAAGAAAGAAGAAAGATTAAAGAAGGAAGAGGAGGAGGCAGCGGCGGGGGAGAAAATAATAAGAAATACAGAGCCTCGGAGAAATTTGGGACACTGTTAAACACATAAACATACAGCTTGAGAAACAGAGGATACAGAATAAGAAGCAGAATGAATATTTAAAGAAATAATGTCTGAAAACCTCCAAAATTTGATTAAAAAATTAATTTATGCTGGGGAGTGATACTGGTCAACTTATTTTGTTATACTGTGTGCATGCACAAATACATAACAATGAACCCCATCAATATGTACAACTATAAAAAAAACCTCAGTGAACTCCAAGTAGGATCAACCCAAAACACATCATAATCAAACTGTTGAAAGACAAAAAAAAATAATAATAATCTTGCAAGAAGCAAAAGGGGAAAACGTCTCATCATATGCATTGGAGACCAAATGTATCAACATATGACTTCCCAACAGAAACAATGGAAGCCAGAAGAATTCCATGGAATGCCATAGAAGTGGCATTGGAATTCCATAGAATTCCAATGGAAGCCATGAAGTGATGAAAGAAAAACTGTTAACCAAAAATCTGATATCCAGAGAATTCACTTTTCAAAAATGAAGCCAAAAATGAAAGTGAATCAAAAACAGAGAATTCACTGCTATACCCGACCTTTCAAGAAATATTAAAGCATATTCTTCAGGATGAAAGCAAGTGACACCAGAGAATAACCTGAAATCACATGAAAAAGAAAAAACAAGTGTGTTTGTAATAGCAATAAATAGGTTGTTTTTAAAAGGAAGTATAAAAACATATTTCCTCCCCTTTCTTCAATTAATTGATTATAAATACAATTGCATACATATGAACACCATAGTATTATTGGAACTATAATATATAGAAATGCTGTATTTTTTAATATTAAGAGCACAAAGGAGGTGGGTGGAGACAAAGCTGTGCTGGAGTAAGGAAATGACACTAGGCACTAACTCAGATTCACAGGAAGAGATGAACAGGACCAGAAGGTTCAGAAACTGTATAATATATACTTGTTCTCCTTTATTTTGTCAACTTCTGTAAAATATAAAACTTAAGAAACAATAACTAAAATAATGTATTATCAGGTTTATGTCCTATATTGTCATAATATATATAATATAGCATATATATAATATAACAGTATAAAATATACAATATAACAGTATAAAAACTAATATAGTATATAGAAATAAAATTAAGGCAGTACAACTCTAATGTAGATTCTTATAGTTAAAGATGCATATTATATACCCTAGAGAGGCCACTAAGAAAATAACTTAAAATATATAGTTTTTAAAAGGATATCCTTGAGATCAAAGGGCATAGAATAGGTAGGTGTGGTGGTGCATGCCTATAATCCCAGCTGAGGCTGAGGCAGGAAGATCTCAAGTTCAAAACCAGTCTTAGCAACCTAGCAGGGCCCTAGCAACTTGGTGAGACCTTGTCTCAAAATAAAAAGTAAAAAGGGCTCAATGGTTAAGTACCTCTGGTTCAACTCCCAGAGCCATAAATAAATAAATAAATAAATAAAATTTCAGAAAGGCACAGAACACAATAAATTAAGCATACCTACTGGACATCTATAGGCTTCTCCACCCAAACAAGAACATGGTACATGTTCTTCTCAAGTTCATATAGAACATTCTGCAGGATAAGTCATATGCTGAGTTATATAAAACAGCAGTAAACTTGAAAGAAATGAAGTAAAGGTACATTCTCCAACTAAAATGTAATGAAATTAGAAATCAAAAGCAGAAGAATATTTAAGAAATTTACCAAGATGTAGAAACACTACATAACAAAATTTATGAGATACAGTTAAAGCAGAGAGAAATTCATAGCTATAAGTGACATTAAAAAAGAAAGATACTAAATGAATAACTAATCTTCCACCTTAAGAAACTACATAAAATGAGAGCAATCCAAATCCAAAGTGAGCAGAAATAATGAATAGTGTAGCAGAAATAAATAGGGAATGGAAAACCAAAAAAAAAAAAATTAAATGAAACCAAAAGCTGATGCTTTGGAATGATCAACAAAATTAATTTTAAAATATTAGCTAGACTGTTCAAGAAAGAAATTAAAAAGAACTCTACTAAAATGTTTAAAAAAGGAATAAAAGGCAGGACATCACTGCTATCATTACAGAAAGAGAAAGGATCATAAGGAAACATGCGAACCAACTTGCTATCTTAGATGAAATGGAAAAATTCCTAGGGAGACACAAGCTAACAAAACTGACTCAAGACAGGTAAAAATTGGATAGATTTAAAATAAAGATATTAAATTAATAAGCTAAAAAATACCCACACAATAAAAATCCAGGTCTACATGGCATTCTGGGGGATTCTATCAAATCCGAAGAAGAATTTAATACCAATATTTTGAAAACTCTTCCCCCAAAAAGTAGAAGAGGATTTTACACTTTCCAGCATTCAATGAAGTCAATATTGCCTTGGTAACAAAACCAGATAAAGATATCACAAGAAAACAAAACTAAACATCAATATCTTTCACAAAAATCCTCAATAAAATACTAGCAAACTGAATGTTCTGAATATATTCTTAAAATCACTAAGATATATATTAAAAGACTAAATTTTATATAGCATATGTCAGATCTTAATAAAATGTTATGAAAAACACAATGAGCAACTTAACCATTAACTAGGATGGTTATAACAAAAGAGACAGATGATAACGGGTAAGGATGTGGAGAAATTGAAACCCTTGGCACATTGCTGGTGTCGTTGCAGACTGTGCATCTGCTGTGGAAAATAGTTTAACAGCTCCTCGAAATGTTAAACAGAGAGCTCTCAGATCACCCAGCAATTTCACATCTGGGTATGAACCTAGAGAAATGAAAACATGTCCCCACAAAAACTCGCACAGTAATCTTTACACAGCATTACTCATAGCAACTGAAAAGTACAAGTACTCCAAATATTCATCAACTGATGAACACACAACCAAAACACAGCATATCCATGCAATAAATTAATTGTATTGCCAGAATTCAGCAAAAATCGATAAAAGCATTCTATGAGAAGTAATTAATCCCATGGAATTTATAACAAAATATAGCCCATACCTTATTATTTTCTACAAATCATGTACTATACTGTCTTTGTATCAGTAAGACTTAGAATATTATGCATATATATGTAAGTGCATGTATATTTTGCACATGTGTAAGTCCTGCATATATTTTTGAATTATTTTTCTAAAATTATTACTAGAACAACAATATTAGTAAGAATTGATAATAATATGTCATTAAGTGCCATTAACAGATTGTCAAGGTCAGAAAGAATGTGACCAGCCAGGATGAGGTGCAATGGGAAGGCCCTGATGTTAATTGATGACTTTTATGAACTCAGGGTTCCAAGGCACATAAAATATAAATGCAAATGTGTTTAGAAAATGAAAGATTAATAATACTAAAATGGTAGAGAACTAAGGGAAAATGATCTGTAGGTTATATATTTTTTAAAATGTTAGAAACCTTTAGGCTTGAGTTCTAAGAAACTTTTAGGAGAATAAAGTAATAAAGACTGCCAACATTCAATTGTAGAATATTAACCAGATTCCAAGAATAAGCTGAGATAAACTTTTTCTAATAATTGAAAGAGTACTATGAAAGTATAAAATGCAAAGTCATTACTTTATAGGATCTTTATTTATATTCTCATCCATTTCAGCTCCTATTGGTTTCATATTATTTCCGCTGAATGCTATAAAAATGGTCTACTTAAAATGATACATTACACATGCCCAAGGGACTTTTTTTTAGTAAAATTAAATTTACTATTTTGTTACTTAATAGTACACAATTGTTTGATGTTTGGGAAGAAGAAAGCAGGAAGAAAAATACAAAGAAATCTAAAAGCAATTGCTTTCATATGTTCAAATCATCACAACACAGAAAATAAACAAAGGCAGGAAGTTCACTAGAGGAAATTAAATATGTTAGCACTGTTCCAATATTGGCCAGGAGAGAAAACACAAAGCAATTCCTAATATTTACTCTTTTTTGACTGTTTAAATCAACATATTACAATTCCATGTCTGAAATTTAATAATTAATGCTCATGATGACTATAAAAAAATACCACTCCGATGACATAACTTTTGTGATTGCTATTCCAGGTATCCATTTCTATTACCTCTACTGGACCAGGAGTATGTGGCCCAAAAAATTTTCAATGCTATTTTAGAGGAACAAGTTTATCTCCTAATTCCCAAATTCGCATATTTTGCAGTGATCCTTAAGCAGTAAGTTAATAATGATCTCAATATCCCTTTGGCTATTTGTGAACAAATTGTCCAAGCATTGCTACTTCTTTGAGAACACATTTTTCAAATGATGAGAGGGAGAACTTTAATAGTGCAAGGACAATTTGTTGGATTATTGCTTTTTTAAAAAAAAATGAATTTTTTCGTTGTATATGGGCACGATCTCTGTATTTATTTTTATGTGTGCTGAGGATTGAACCCAGGGCCTCACATGTGCTAGGCAAACACTCTACCACTGAGCTGCAACCCCTTGCTAGCTGTGTCTTGATTACTTCAGACACACAAAATGTAGCAACTGATTTTTGTTTCAGTAGCAAAATAGCACCCAAATTATTTGGGAGGCTTTGCTTTTCTGCTTTTGTTTTTTTGAATTTCTATTTTCTACCAATTATTTGAGTAGAGTTCTATTTTGAAAACAAAGGTTAAAATCTTGAGTGTTCTGCTAGAAAAATATTAAAAGTATTTGAAAAATCCCTCATTTCTTTTAGTGAAACGGTTTCTACAACTTCCTACAAGGTCAGTACAATGAACTCTGGGATATTCAGGGATGAATTCCAACCAGGCTTACATCTAACATTCATGGAGGCCTGTGTACCAGTTACCGCACTGACAGTTTTTCATGAATTTTATCATTTTTAGGGAATTCAAGGTTTAAAGAAACTAATTTTGAATGACTAAACAGCTAATGTGAGCTACAGCAGTTGCAAACCAAAGTTTCCCAAGAGATTACAAAACTTAAGCTTATCTATCAGGACGGATTCCTCCCCTGCTATAAGTAAAGGTTGTTTCCATATGTGAAGTGTCTCAGACCGGAAGTCTTTGAGATTTCAGATTTTTTCAGATTTTGGAATATTTGCATATACATAATGAGATATCTTAGAGGTGGAACCTAAGTCTAAATATGAAATTCACTTGTTTCATATACACCTTAAACAAATAGCCTGAAGACAATTTTGTACAATTGTTTTATTGTGTCTGCATTTTGATCATGACCTGTCAGAAGAGGTCAAATGTGGAATTTTCCATTTATGGCATCATGTAGGTGCACAAAAAGTTTTGGATTTTGGAGCATTTGGTGTTATATTATTGGAAAATACCATACTTTCTTTACTATTTATATACATTCCACCATTTTCCTATTTATCCTTAGCATGCCCATTTGGCTAGGTAGGCTAAGGTCCCTCATTGTATGATCCCCTGGTGCTTGTCCCTACCTCTTGTAGCATTCATTCATCACACGGTCGTTGTTTGCCAGCTTACATGCTCCCTGAGGACAAAAGACATTTTCTGAATTGTTTCTCATTTGTGCTCCTGCCTAGGACAGCACCTAACATGTAATAAGCATCCAATAAATATTTGCTGTGTTAAGTTGAGAAGAAATGGGCTGTTATAAGCAAAAGTGATCTGCAGACACAGCTTCTATCATCAAGGAGTTAACCTCAGGAGCACATTGGAATCACCTGGGCCACATTTAATACTACAGATTCCTAGGTGCCAACCCTCAGATATTCTGCTTCATTGGTCTGGTTTTCTTTTTGGTTTTAGCTAGTGTTTATCAGCCTAGTAAATAAGGATGCACGTCATAAATACAGGACCATTTGGTCTTTCCAAAGAACCAATGAGTGTGATATATGAATTAATTGGTACTGTTCAAAACTACAGGGATGATTCCAAGGTACAGCCAAGACCGACAACACTAAAGATGTT
The DNA here is from genome assembly GCA_020662805.1 of Glaucomys volans. NCBI lineage: Eukaryota > Metazoa > Chordata > Mammalia > Rodentia > Sciuridae > Glaucomys > Glaucomys volans. The sequence goes on along the minus strand of JAJEJO010005014.1, from coordinate 442,347 downwards.
GATAACTCTCGGTTGTGACAGCAACACTTCTCTGTCCATCCCTCCCATTAAGTGACAGGTGCACAATATCAATCACGATATTTCAAACTTCGTGGAATTTTCACTTAGTCTTTGCAAAGTAGTCTCTTCAACTACTGAAAGGATTTTAAAGGGTCACAACTTTTTCTCTGTTTTTCTCTAGTCTCATATCTCCAAAAATGATGATTGTTCTTGGGGAGTACCTTGGACTGGACACTTGCATGGAGTCTTTCAAAGGGAGAGTGAAAGCAAATGAACCTCAGGATGAAATGGAGAGAAAATGCCAGTAGTTCAAGTTTCAAAATTGGTAATCAAATAAAAAGTGTTAAAATGCTAGATTATTTAGAATTCCTCCTAATGTTTAAAGCATCCCGTCTATGAGAGATCACTGAAGCTTTTGTGCTGAATTTATTTCCAGGACACAGTTGACACAATATTTTTGTAAGCTTTTAAATTATCTATCCAGTTTTTCCTGTCTTTTTTTAGTCTGATAAGTACAGACATCATAGCCTTTTCAATGGACTCTGAACATATATTTATAAAAACATAGTAATGCAAATTGGCCCTAATTTAATTTGAAAATAGAAATAGAAGATACTTTTAAAAGGCAGGTGGGGTAGTGTATGTCTGTAATCCCAGCTACTTGGGAGTCTAAGACAAGAGGATCACAAGTTCGAGTCCAGCTTCAGCAACTTAAGAAGACCCTGGCTCAACATGAAATTAAAAACAGGGGCTGGAAATGTATCTCAGTGATAGAGCACCCCTCTCCAATCCCCAGTACAAAAAATACATACTTTTAGGGAAAAAAAAGTAATTATAAGCAATAACCTTGTAAATCAGTTTTTACACCTGATAATTTTTAACATTAGATTTAAAGATACATATTTTATAATCAAGAAAAATAGTTTTTACTTGACAAAGTGAAGGCTTACTTGTGTTGCCTGTTAAACCTCCTGTTAGATGATCACACAAAGGCCTTAGTGGGATCGAACCTGCTTTTTGGATAAAGTAAATCTGTGACTCACTAATTCTATTTGCATCCCAATGTGTCAGCAATCCCTAGCTTCTTTATTCTACTAGAAAAAGAAGTGTACATCAGACTTCTATTTATTACAGGGGTTTGAGAAAAACTTCTTTTTATAATAAACTTAATAAAATGTTTATCGTGTATTTGAATACACAATATAAACACCCTCTTTAAACATAAAAAGTCAAGAGAATGTGTACTTCACATGCTGCCATTTCACTAACATTCCTAACAGTGAGACCTTCCCAGTTGGGGATGGTTATTGAGTTGTGATCACTAAACATCAGTCTAATTTTGCCTCTGTCAGGTTCAAGAGCTAGTGAGTAATGGCAAAATCAAAAACTGAAAATTTAAGGACATCACTGGATACATTCTCTTAACCAACGTAAACGTAACGTAAGATCTATCCTATTACAGGGGACATAATATTTAGACATTAATACAAAGACAACATAGTTTAATGTGAGATGAAAAAGGAGGGAAATATTGACCTAATAGAAGAATAAAACATTCTAAACAAGCAGTATTTTTAAGGAAATGAAACTTTTAACTGCTTCATGAGTAAATTTTAGAAACATGAAGAGGTTAACACTTCTCTGCCTTTAACAAGAAGGATTCAAACACTTTCTACTTTTACCTTAATGTCTCAGGAGCATTAATATATTTTTGTCTAACGAATATCCAGTAGTACCTCTCAAGAGGTCATTTACTGGTCCACAACTTATCAACTTTCACTACACTCAGTGAAGAATATATCCTACTACTTCTAAGGTTGGACCTGTTTTACTTTTGATCGTCTATCCTAAAGAAAGTCTACTTAAGGGGGTGAGAAGGAATGCTAGGGACTGAACCCAGGGGTGCTTAATCACTGAGCCACATTTTCTGCCATTTTTATTTTGTGACAGGGTCTTGCTAGATTGCTTAGGACCTCACTAAGTTGTTGAGGCTAGCCTCAAACTTGCTATCCTCCAGTCTTGGCCTCCCAAGTCACCAGGCCCTTCACTCAATGTACTAAATACCTACTATTCATGGTGAATAATGCAATCACTGAATGAAGTACAAGAGCTTTGTGATTGCTATTACCCACTCAGGAACTTTTGGTTTTGCCTGTTTCGTGGTTAATATTGTTGGAAGTTTGACTTCTCATCCACTAGGTTTACACTATGTAGAAACAAGTCTGATCCTCTGTTGCTTTTTATTTGTATTTACATAGGGTGGGGGAAAGCTAGCAAAATCTTATTGCTTTCTACATGAGAATTTTCTCTTAACTTTCTAGTTCTATTGCCCTGGCAACCCAGTAAAGCATCTGTGTCAAATATGTTTCTAAGCAAACTTGCTTATGATAAAAGGGCTCACTGGTTGGTAAATGGGAGGAGTTGTGAATGGACAATAAATACCCAGGGTGGAGGAATAATGTACTCTGGACTTCCCTGGGCTAGGGGATTCTGTCAATGGGAGCTTGGAGCTATGGACTCTGTGGGGTATGAAGGCAGGCACCACACTTGCTCTCTACCAAAGCTGGCATCTGAAGAGAAAATGTTCCTGGACCTCTGCATTACCTGCTGTGTGGACTGCTGCAATCTTACCCCCTGGGGACATGCCACTGTGCACTGATGCTTCTCCCCTCCTCTGAGCCCACTCTTGTTTTCTGAATCTGAACATTGAGTGGAACATATAAAGTCTCCTTGGTAGCATTGCTTTTCCTCCCTATTTCAGTATCTTTGAAACTTAAGAATGGGTCCCTAGGTGTCAGTGGAGCATTGCCTCCATAACAAAATCTGAGGATATTCAAGTCCTTTATGTAAAGTGACATAGCATTTGCATATGACCTATGTACAATATCTCATATGCTTTAAATCATCTCCAGATGACATGTAATACCTAATACAAAGCCAACACATCACTTCATTCGTATGGATCCAGCATAATACTCCACATGTGATCAACTGAACCTTTGCCTTTTGTGACTTTCTGGAACTTTTTTCCTGAATATTTTCTATCCAAGGTTGGTTGCATGTGAACCTGTGAATATGGAAGGCCAACTGTACATAGTAGCCATCTGTGCAACTTGGTGTCAAATATTCATATACAATGATGAAATCTGTCTAACAAAAGCAACAACACCGAATTGCACAGATCTGAAATGTGGCCACTTCTGTCTTCCTTCCACCAAGTTCTTAATAAGTAGCTGGTTACAACGAGACTTTCCTTGTGCAGCCCCCACCTCACTAACACTTTTTACTTAGAACACTCAGATGTCAATCTGGAGTACAGTTTCTCTCTGGCATGTAAGTCTTTGAAAATTAAGACACATCAATAAGCAGAAATGAGGCATTCAATGTTTATAGCAGCTTAATTCACAGTAGCTAAACTATGGAACCAACCTAGATGCCTTTCAACAGATGAATGGATAAAGGAACTGTGGTATATATACACAATGGAATATTACTCAGCCTTAAAGAAGAATGAAATTATGGCATTTGCAGGTAAATGGATGGAACTAGAGAATATCATGCTAAGTGAAATAAGCCAATCCCAAAAAACCAAAAGCCAAATATTTTCTCTGATAAGCGGATGTTGATCCATAGTGGGGGGAGGGGAGAATAAAGAAACTTTGGATTGGACAGAGGGGAATAAAGGGGGGGCAGTGGGGATGGGAAGGTCAGTAGAATGAGAGACAGACTTTATTATCCTATACACATGCATGATTACACTACTGGTATGACTCAGCACCATGTACAGCCAGAGGAATGAGAAGTTATTCTCCATTTGTGCATAATGCATCAAAATGCATTCTACTGTCCTGTATAACCAATTAGAACAAATTAAAAAATTTATTAAAAATAAAAAATAAGTAAAACAATAAAAAACAAAGTAAAATGAGTAAAAAATAGGTAAAACAATAAAAAATAAGTAAAATTATATCCATTTTGAGAAAAAAAGAGGAGAAAATGAAGAAGTATCTTTGCAATAGAACAATGTAATAATTAGTGATTACTCTCACCCTACAAAAGTCTTCCTAATCCAATGCAACAAATATAGTCAAAAATGTGAAAAATTCATGTATGGGGGATGCTATTTGATAATTAATTAGCCTTTTAAAATCAAATGCTTGAAAAAAATCTTAGAAGCTGATGAGATTGAAATTGGTGATGACTCAGACAACTAGAATCTCCCAGTGGCATTGAAAAATGACAGCCCCTTCCGTCTGAATTCATTCATAAAAATAAGCCTTTTCTTGTCTTTAATATTGGGAAAAATACAGATTCTGGCCTCACATAAGAAGGAACTTCCCAGGCAGGCACGGTGGCATATGCCTATAATCCCAGTAGCTTGGGAGGCTGAGGCAGGAGGATCATGAGTTCAAAGTCAGCCTCAGCAGAAAGCGAGGCGCTAAGCAACTCAGTGAGACCTTGTCTCTAAATAAAATACAAAACAATAGGGCTCAGGATGTGGCTCAGTGGTCAAGTGCCCCTGCTTTCAATCCCTGGTCCCCCCTCGACCCCCTGCAAAAGAGAAGAAACTCTCTAATAATACCAGCTCCCCAAGATTAAAATGACTACTCTGAGTGTTAATGAAGTTTTTCACTTCTAAAAAATCAAGGAAAGTTAGTGAGTTAAACCATCTGGGCCCTTTCCGGTGCTGAACATCTCTGAGAGTAACAGAATTACTTGAGATTCATTATTGCAATAAATCTTTATTGAGGACCCAAGAGCATAAATACACTTTGACTCACAGACAAAACTCAGTAAGAGAAAAAGAGAACAGGAGAGTCTGAGGGTAATTTCAACTTTGCAGAATTTGGAAGAAAAGCAACGAAAGTGGAGAAGACAAACAAAATGAGAAATCGCTTTCCTTAGAAGAATTTTGCTTTAGGATGAAACATGCTTTTCCTGGGAGGGATTTTAGAAACTCCTTGGAATGAGCCCTCCCAGAACCAAGAAGCAGATCTGAGCACCACGGGGGTCATTGTCTCATGTCTGGCCTTTGGTTTACTCAGGTGTGTGAGCTTAGGGCTAGATTTGAATTGTTTAGAACATCAGAACAGTTCTGAAGAGACTTGGAGAAAGAAAATTGTGATGAACAGCTAGAAAGAAGAGAGGTTTTTGGGGGGCGGGGGAACAAACTATAAAATGGGGACGCTATTGTGTTTCTGCTGCATCTTACGTATATGGATTATCACTCCCATCTATTCATGAAATTTTTCAGTTAGTGCCCTGTGGAGATGGTTGTGTTTGGGGTGATTCAATTAATGCAAAGCACTAAGTATAGCATCCAGGGTAAAAGCAGAGTCAGCTCATAAACCCTCCTATCCTCGATCACATGGATGACAGAAAGGACAATATTAGGGGTAAATCCTCAAAAACAATGAGGAAAGAAAAGCACAGACTACATACAGTTTTCTCTCAATATAAAGAAAAAAATCCCTCCAGTAAGCACCACACAGTCAGAGACAAGAGATGGGTTCCTCCAGCTCTGTGGTCCCCAGCAGCTTCAAGACACCCCAGTGAAGAGCAATCTGAGAGTCAGGGAGCATGGCCTGGCAAAGCTGGGACAAGGGCACCGAGCTGAGTGCACAACAACTGTGGGGCCCTCTGCTCAAGAAAGCAGGAGAAAGAACCAGAAAACCACTGAAATAGAAAGCTTCTTCCTTAAGATATATTTCTGATCAATGACTCCAAAACATAAATTTTAGTACATCTAGAGGTGATGTGTCTCATGGAATGATTTTTCTAAAAAGATTTAACTTATTATACATGTCAATTACATTTAAGACTAATTTTAAATGTGAATTTATACAATGGCATTTTAATGTCTCCTCTGACTTTCCCTCTAACTTGTGGGTGTTGTACAGAGAACCAAAAGCGGCTTCATGATTTGTATCTAATTAAGCATGCTTGCTTATGCATTTTGTCACTGTATATTCAATTACAAGGGAAAATTAATTTTTAAATTGTCTTCCACACCAGTAAGTGATTCATGAGAAACTTCAAGTGAAAATAGCATTTTTTCCATCCAATGCAATGACCTTTAAATTTAATTTCTTTTTTTTAGGCCTGTGAACATTTGCTTTGCAATACAACAGCAATTTTCAAAAGTCAGAAATTGTAACTCTTTGAAGAATTCTGAAAACTCTTAGATATGCTTATAGAAATGTCCATACATACAACTAAACTTTATAGTGACTTACTGACCAAGTTTACCGCCTGAGCTTTGGCGGTTCCTGCTCTGGTGCTCAGCTGGGAGACTCAATATTTGTCTAGCTGCCTCAGGAACAGACTCCAGAGATGATAGGCAAGCCAGCCTTCTCCCTTAGGTCTCGGTACGACCGTACGTAGAACCTTCCTCTCTCCTGCAGGCAGAGTCACTGCTCCTACCCACTGATTGGGCTGCTGTTGACAACATAGCTACACCTATCTGGCACCAGATCCAGGCTCAGCTACCTCCTCGAGGCTGAGTAGCACTCCACACTCCCCCAAGGCATCCACGTGTGTGCAGGGTCAATGGCTCTGTGTGACTGTCCACTGTTCTCAGAGTCTGAGCCACTTACATGAGGACTCTGCCTGGATCGCAAACCCATGTGCACCCTGCCACCTGGCAGACCATGTGTGTTCATGTGCAAGCTCCATTGTCCCACCAAACTTCACTTATAAAACATAAGTTCAAAAATAAATTATGATGGCTGGGGAAATAGCTCAGTGGTAGAGTGCTTGCCCAGCATGAGCAAGGTTCTGGGTTCAATCCCCAGTACTGTAAAATAAGTAAATAAATTATGAGTAATTGTAAGACATTAAATGCAGAGCTTTAAAGAAAGCATGGGATCCTTGAGTAGAGGAGATGGTGCAGCCTCACTTGTCCTTGAAGCCAGTCCCACCCCTGTGTGTCGCACACTGTGCTGGATCTCCTAGGAAGATCAACAAGTGGTGGAGTCAAATTCCCCACTTACCAACTAAGCGAACTTCTCCAAGTTCACTCAGCCCCAGTTCTCTTACCCATAAAGTGGGAATACTAACATGCCTCAAGTCACCTGCTATAGGAATCACTTTACAATAATCCATGCAAAGGTTTTAGCATAATGCCTAACACACAATAAATGCTCAATAAACTATAGCTCTCAATGTTTTATTACCTGCAACAAGAGGAGGGAGAGCCTCATGGTAAAGTCTGTGGTCCTCTTTGGAATGCAGTACAAATGTCAAGATTTACTACCCATAACTCTACACAAGTTACTGTCCTTGTGCTTCAGGTTGCTCATCTGCAATAAAACTCATAAATTAAGACATGAAAGGAACTCAAACAAGTACCTGGCACATTGTAAGTACTCAATAAGTGTACTCTGAAGATTTTTCATTATTATGGCTTATTTTTCACAAAAACCAGAATAAGTTTGTGTTGTTATGCCTGCCCACTTTGCAGACTAGAAAACTGAAGCTCAAAGAGACCAAGTAACAGCTTACCAAACATCATACTGACAACAAGGGGCAAAACTTGATCTCAGAGACAAGGCTTTCCAACCTCTATCCAGCTCAGGTGGATTCTAGAGGCTAACCTCATAATGCCTGCTATTATCCAGCACAGAAAGCATGCAAAACAGAACTGATCAAGTTGATGCAAAGGTTCCACATCTCCCAAGTTACTTTCACAAAACCACAGTTAGGAAACATCTGGTTTTAACTGATTTCTGAAATCTCCCATGTCTAACATCAAAAAATCATACTACATCACTTACTAATGTTTTCTACTTGTGAATTCCACTTATCTGCAGCTTCCACACTGGACACTGACATCCCCTAACTGCCTGTGACAGACTCGATGTACTAGTAGACAAATGATGGTGGCGTGTCTCTGACGAGATGGCGTTGCCTGTCAGCCTCTGACCATAAGCCAGCAGTTCAGTTTCCTTCTGGTTTCTGCGGAGCCAGAGTGCAATGTAATTGTTATGTCAGGGCTCTCTCCTCCTCCGCTTCCCCATCTGTTATGGTTTGGATCTTAAATGGCTTCCAAAGACCCATAGGATAAACCCTTGAGCACCAGGCCGTAGCACTGTTAAAAGGTGGCAAAACCCTTAATAGGTGGGGACTTATAGAAGGAAGATGGGTCATTGGGAATGCTACCCTTGAAGGACTGGGATCCCAGCTGTTCCTCTCCATTTCCTGGCTGCCCTGAGTTCAGAAACTGCTCTGCCATGTGCTCCACACCACGATGTTCTGCCTCACCACCAGCCCAAAACAAAACAGCCTAATGACCATGAAAACCTCCGAAACAAGAAGCCACAATAAATCTTTCCTCCTCTAATTAGCTCAAGTATTTTGCTGCAGTGATGGAAAGGTGACTAACACAACTTCCATTTTGGGACCCCACTGATCAAGGGAAGGCATGCTTCAGGAAGAAGCCTGGCAGGATTTCAAACTCACCCAGGGGTTGCACATGGTGGAGACAAAGGAAGACCTCACGATGCAGGAGACAAGTCAGGTATTCCAGTTGCTGGTCCTGGCAGGGAATGGGGGTGTGTGATCACTCAGGGGAGGATGGACTTTCCTGTGTGGCAAACCTAAAGAAGTGCTTCTCTAGGAGGTATTCCTTCTGCCACTTTTCAAATTTTAAACTTGAGATCAAGGCGTGACAAGTGCAAAAGTCATAATTATACATTTGAAAAAGTGGAAGTTCTCCATGAATTAATTTATTACAAGAACATGAGTCTCCTGTTAAGCTTCTGAGGAATCACTTAAGGCTAAAAGCAAGAGATTGCCTGTCTAGACACTGAAGATTCCTGATGCATGTGGGGAGCTCTGCTAGAAGCACAATGTAGATGAATGGGAAGGGTGGAGGGACTTGGGGTAGAGAGTAGTGGAAGACCAGGAGTAGGGAACCAACCCCTGGTGCCAGTGCAGGGGGACGGATAACACCTCCAACAACAGGGCCCTGTGCCTCTGCCTAGGGTGTGGTCTACTGCACAGGAGTGTGTCTCTGGAAGCCAATAGCTGGCCCCAAGAGGATGAGCCCCAAGGGGCCCACCTGGAAGGCATACAGGGTTCCTTGCCAAGTTGCAATTGGACAAGAAAAATCCCCCCATGGACCTGGCATTATTCCTGCATCCTGCCAGAAATAAAAGATGCTGCAAGAATCTGAGCTCAAGTGAAAACTTGTTACATAATATTCTCACACACAGTTACACCTGCTTAACAGTGATTGCCTCACCCAGAAGGTTCTTGACCTTATCCTTTACAAAGTGGAAAAAAAAGAAAAAGAAAAGGCTAGTGGCCTAAAGAAGCTGCATTGTGTGCACAGTCTAAGACTAAATAATATTCGGAGTGGCCAAATGTTCACCTGAATATCACATTTACCAGCAACAATAAAAAATTACTAAAACAAAATTATTTAATACAAAATAGTCGCCATGGTTTGCTTTTGGTCACAAGAAGCATAAAGCATTTTTAAGTCCACTTTTTTAACTGATTGAAATTGAACACATATTCAGAAAAATGCATGCAAGTGTATACAGCTGGATGGTTTCTTACTTAGTGAATACAGTATACCCAGGACTAGATGGAGATTACAGGCAGACCTTAGAAACTTCGTATCCTCTCTATCATGACTCCCTCAAGGTAACCACCATTCTGATTTTTATTACATAAATTAGTATTATTGATTTTGAACCTTCATAAGTTGAATCACACAGTATGTGCTTTTGTGTCTCATTCTTTGGCTCCAAGCTGTTTGTGAGAATTATCCAAGTGTATGTAGCAATAATTCATTCCTTTTCATCACTAGTATTCCATTGTAGGAACACCCCACAAATTCTCTAGATATTTGGTCTAGCTTTGGTCCATTACAGATAATACTAAAACGAGCACTTATTACATGTCATTTAAATGCAGTTGACCTAAATCACTAAGGACTCCTTCTACTCAAAACTAATTTCCAGTCATACCTCTATTTTAGCTGGTAACTGAATTGTTTCTCTGATTATTTTAATCAATAGTTTCCTGCTAGATGAAATAGGTTTTAAAAGTTTAACAAATTAAGAGTTATAAATTCCAAAATCCATTACTATAATTACCAGATGATAAAATACTAAAAAAAATTATAAAAGCAATAAAAATGATAAACCAAGAACATCAAAGAAAGTAAAAATGGTACATTCATGTTGACAGTCTTCAAATTTGAGTAACTCCTAAACTGGCATATCACTGCACATATTTTTAATGTGACACCTATAGTTTTTAAAATCATGAATGTAAGTAATTAAAAAGATTCAATGTCCAGTATACTGTGTACTGAATATACTTTAGGTATATTTTTCATCATAACCTTGAAGCTACATACTTAGTCATTCAACTGATGGAGAATGTCTGCCATATAATTTAAGGGATAACACCAGCCTTCAATAGCAAACTAGTAAGCCAAAGCAAGCGCATACTTATGGTTAGAAAAAGTCTGACATTAGGGTTAATATGCTGTCACAATAATCTCATGTCTATACTTTACCTTCGTATGTAGACAGAGAAGGTGTGAAGCATTGTGTGAGTCTTCCAGCTGGATGAGAAAAGGCAATTTCCTCATTAGCATTTTGCATGGTGGCTGGTTTTGCTTTCATCCTTATGGATCTCTTCCTCAGGATCTGTCCATTCTTGAATTAGCCAATTATCACCCCATAGGTTTTCCTATCCCAGTAGGATTCAGAAAGGGTGAGAAATATTCCCACAATTTGTGCAATAGGACAAGGTTCATTATGAAGAGAGGTAAGACAGGAGAACCAGGTAACTGAGAACAGACCACAGGCCATTCTCAGGCAGATCCATTTTAGCAAAGAGTACATGTATGTGGAGTTTAAAGACCTGTAAATCAATTCTCTTAAAATTACCCCATTCTGCATACCTTCTTGAAATCTGCATTTGCACCCAGCTTGCACATTGTGGGTATAACTCCCTTCCATGTACACTCCCGGAGACTCCTGGAATATTCTTAATATTATTTTGAAACTCAAAGAAAGTGTTTACAAAGAAAATATGACATCTGCCATTTCCAGTGATATGAATGACTAGATGTTCAGAGAATATCTTCAAATATTAGATTTAGAAATTATAGATTTTTTAAATCTTTTAATATAATTGACTGAACTTTTAGGAAAAGAAGTAAGATCCACACCCTCAATAATATGAAGGTTAAAATCATGATAGTTAAGCCTTTCTTGTGCTGGGTTTGTCAGGAGTTGGTAGAGGGGGATGAACTGGCTCTGCTAGGTGTTCATTTGAGGAAAAGAGACAAAAGCATGAAGCCTGTGTCTCTGTCCATTTTCTGCTGCTATAACAAATGCCACAGATTGGATAAATTATGCAGAGAAGATTTTTTTTCTTGCAGTTTTAGAGACTGGAAAGCCCAAGAACATGGCACTAGCAGCTGGTGGACCTTCCGGCTGCATCACAACAAGGCAAAGGTCATCACACGGCAAGAGCAGAGGAGCATGTGATCCAGTCTCTCTTCCTCTTATTAAGCCACTACTCCCATCACAGGGCCCCACTTTCATGACTCCACTGAACTGTAATTACTTCCCCAAAGGCCCCACCTCCACATACCATCAGGATACAAATTTGGGGATTAATTTTCCAATGCACGAACTTTTAGGAGACACATTCAAATCTCAGCAATCTATAAAAGCCAAGAGAATGGACTGGAAAACATCCACAGGAAGCCAGAATCTTACAAAGGCTGCACTCTCAGAGGGCTGAACTGGGAAGTAGGAGGAGAGGATGGAGTAGGGTCCTAAACGAGGTAAAATTTAACATCTTAGATTTAAGAGAAAAATTAAAATGGGAAAAACAATCCTTGGAGAATAGCACAAGTTTCTTATCACATGTGTTTGGAGCCAGAATCTATAACACCTATGTTACCTCCATTCCCCAATGAATTTAAGCCAAATATTTAGTTTAAAATGCTACTGATAGAAATTATTGGTGTGATGTAGAAGTTTAGAAAGTGGATTGTGTGCACAATTGCAGAAGCATGTAAATTTACCAAACTTCACACTATACACTTACACTGGACGATTTTTATAGCATGTAAATTATACTTCTGGAAAATTTAGAGAGACACATCTGTAATCCCATAAATTCAAGAGACCAAAGCAGGAAGATTACAAATTTGAGGTCAGCCTATACAACTTAAGACCCTGCCTCAAAATAAAATTTTAAAAAGGACTGGGGTTGCAGTTCAGTGGTGCCCTGGGTTCAATTCCCAGTATCAGAGACAGACAGACAGACAGACTGTCTTGCTCCTCACCCTGGTGACACATCCATCAATGATTTTTCTACAGTAATATAAACAGTTAATAGCCTTTACTAGTGGTATTTCCACTGATCAAAGACAGAATCCAAAAGGAAAAGAAATTCCAGAAAAGAAAGGTAAAATGAAAAAACGAGAAAAATCATCTTAGCCATGAGACACCCACCGGCTGTATTGGAATCATCTTCCAACGTGACTTCAACTTGGCTTAACAATCTAGGTCGAATCTACATAAATCTATCACCATGTCATTCATGCTACAAATATTCAGGAGAAAAAATGTTTGTTACTGGTGATACTGATCTTGAAATGAGTAGAAGAGCAAGAACCAACTTATAAAAACACACCCTTTTGTCTTTTCGGTGAGAGGTGGAATGAATGTTGGGCTCTGTGCCCAGCCATTCTGAGAAATGTAATACATGGGGAATTTCAATCACATGCCTCGCTTGTCATGGGCTTCCTTGAGTCATGGCTTTCTGAAACGTGTGCATGTCTCTGGTATATAATTACTTTCCTCAACAAGGTAGCAGGACAGATATGCCCTGACTCCTTCCCATCTCGGATTAATTATTCACATGTGTTATTTGGGCTACTCCTTCACATGAGCTGGAATGTCTGTTTGCTAATTCTATTCCAGCTAATGCTCTTTTCCTCTTGTCATAGGACAAATGAATCTCCCTTTACACTAATGACGTCCTTCTAGAATTTTACAATCTACTGAAATAATACAGTTTGCTAAAACTGATATATTTCGAATATAGCATCTGGTGATTGGACTTTCTCCACTATTTTACAAAGTCATCCCCAAAGATAATATGCTCCTAAAATGAGTCTTCTTAAAACAGAAAGTTTGTATATTTAAAATTTTGAGTTTGGGGCTGGGGCTATGGCTCAGTAGCAGAGGGCTTGCCTAGCACTTGGGAAGCACTGGGTTTGATCCTTAGTACCAGATTAAAATAAATAAAATAGAGCCATGCTATCCATCTACAGCTACAAAAAAATTTAATTTGGTTTTAGTGTCATGAAATAATGCATGACATTTGTAAAAAGTAAAACAAGACATAACACGTGGGAAGCCACCCACCACTTTCCTCATTTGATTCTGTTCTCCTCCAGAGGTAACCACTCTGATCACTTTGGTATATAATCCTCCTGATCCAATCTTCTGTGCCTTTCCACCTGTGTCACCCATGTGAGCATGCACACACAGACACACAAGCACCAACAGTGTAATCACAAGTGTAATTTTAACAGTGTAATTCTCTACTTATTTCCTCTTGCTGCATACTGGAGAACTTTCCCAGTTCTAGCTTCATTCTTTTTGTCAGTTTCACCAAATGCTATTCATGACTACTTCATGACTAATAGAATAGATATGTGTTTAAGCAGTTTCTAGTGTTTTGCTATTACAAACAAACTTCAGTGAAAATGCTTTCCACATAAGTGCCAAGTTGTGATGGATTCCTAGACATGAAATAACAGTCAAAAGACATGACAGCTACTGCCTGATTGCTGTCTATAAAAGACATGTAAGTTTTGACTCCTGCTTTGGAGGGTATGAGAATAATCCTGGATTCTTGTCTGATTTTTTAATATATGGATATTGATGAATGAAAAAAAAAGACATTCCTTTTCAACTTGTCTTTTCCTAACTATCAGGGAAATTTAGTATCTTTTCAGATGTTTTCAGTTATTTATATGTGTTTGTGAATTGCCTATGCATTTCTTTATCTATTTTTCCTAATATTCTTCCAACTGGTTCATAGAAATGCTATATATTATGGATAACTACCAACAGTCAATTCCTTACACAAAAATATTTTCTACTAGTCTTTTATCATTTTACTGTGATTATATTTTCTTGTTGTACAAGCATTTACAAGTCTTGTATAGTCACATCAATAATTTGTTTTCTGGGATTTTTGTCTTGCCTATCCCCAAATAACAAAACAGTACTCTGTATTTTATTTCAATGTTTGTATAGTTTGGGTGTTTTTGTTAGCACTGTTTATTCCATCTGAGTTCCCCATGTCCCATTTCTACTCTTTGTTTTGTTTACTGACGTGGAGTTCCTTTGTTTTACTTTTGGGAAGAATGACTCATTTTTGCAATGCCTTCTCTGGGTGTGTTTTAGCTTTCAATATCTTTTGCTCTGGTTTCTGGAAATGGGATCCATCTGCTTACCAATCTCTAGTTAACCCTCATTGGTAGTTCCTTTGTCTTTCTTTTTTTCTCTCTCTTTGCACTACTGTGCTCTTATTTTTATATCTTCTTGTTCATTTCAATGAAATTTTATAAGAAAATAGGATAAAAATGTATATACAGTCCACCATCTAAAACAGGAACTTCTGTGTATGTGTGTTCTTAGAAACATTTTTGTTATGACAAAAATATGGATGCAATAGATACCTTGAACAATGCAAAAAAATTCCAAGGAAAAATATTAAAATCAACCAAAATTCTACTACTTGACAATAAGACATGTTAAGATACTGGTGAATCATTTTCAGTGTTTTTAATGTCTTTAAGTAATATTTTCACTTAAAAAATGGGTCATAGCATATATTTAGTCTTGTACTATGTCTTTAAAGTCCTGTTTTGTGAAGAGTATTGTCCATTGAAAAACGATTTTATACACAGTTATGGAATTACTCCGTATGTACATGCTTCTTAGAAATTCATGATCAATATTATTAATATACTTATTCCTGAAAAGGTAACACATTCCATGATTTAATGGAGTGGGAAGCCTCTTTCCCAACCCTGATTCCCATGACCCAGTTTCTCTTCTCGTAGGCAACAAAGAATACCTGATTCTTTGGTAAAGACAGTCTTGCAGGTAGAATTAGATCAGAGGGTATGCACCTTTCTAGATCCTGATACATATATTCTACAGAACTGCATAATTTCCATCACTTCCATATGAACACATTCTCCTTTCTCAAAGTAGTTATAATTTGAAATGCAATAAACTTTTTAATATGAATATTTCTGGTTTTAAGGTCCAATAAACTGAAAATGTGGTTAGACCATTTTCTCATGTGAACGAACTTATTAAACATCTTCCATCATAAACTATCCATTTCTCACTTCTCACCTGCCAAAAAACAAAAAGAAAAAGAAAAAAAAAAACCTTTTAAAAGTCCTTTCTTATCTTTCAGAGTGCTGGCCAATCCCCTAAATTGTCCAGCATCAAATCAAAGTGGAGCCTTCCCCATGTAGCAGGGCTTCTGGCTCCTTTTACTGCTTCAATAGTGCATCCCCCACTGCCTATACCTGTATTTGTTAATCACACTCAAGATTTCTTTCTTGAAGTCCACCCCCAACTTCTGACCAGAAATAAGAGATAGCCTAGGATTCTGTTCAGAAAAACTATGAAGATGATGGAAGGCTGGTGTTTTCCAATGTCTGCCCATTTGAACTCACAGACAGGCTGCATGACCTGGAGCCCATCAGTCAGTTTCTCTGTGCCTCCTCCATCCCTTCTCATTCCCAGGTGTTGCAACCATTGTATCCAGCATTTGGAAGACCCTTCCAGCCCAGATCTCCTCTTCCAGACTGGTTAGGTGTCCCTCTTTTATAGGCCCTGGAGCCACCTGAGATGCATGTCTATCATTCTCATTGTGCAGTCATGAACACGTCTCCCACTCCTGAGAAGTTATGCAGCTCCCCAGGGCCATGCAAGAACATGCCCTTGGGTGAAGACTCGAAACCAATGCACACACACCTACCCCTATTCACTTCCTACAGAACAGCTACTTGAACACATTTGACCGCTCACCAAGCAACTTCCTAAACTTCGAAAATACACTCAAGGATGTAGCCTGAACCTATTTTTCTAGGCTTATAAGACGCACCTGTTTCCTCTCTCCCACATAGAGAACAAATATGCAGTTTCTCCTAACCCTAAACCTATCCCAGATAGAGGGTGCTGAAACCTGCTCTCCTCTAAGCCTTCAGCACTTATTTGGGTCCCAGCAACCCACAGGTGAATTCCAAACCAGATCTCATCCTGCCTCCCTGCTTTCTTTTTCTTCAATACCCCCAAATTTATTGCCATCTCTACTCCTTGTGCCACCCATTTCAACTGCAGTGGTGACATGCTTGTGTTAGATCATTCGCTAATTTATCTGGATATTTATCTTTTTCCTTCTTGAAAAATGCCATTGCTGTATCTTCTGAATCTTCTGACACGAGATGCTCGATAAACAGGTCAGAGTACAATGGTGATTTGCTCTATTTTTATTTCTCAATTTCATCGTGTTAGAACAAATGTCTCCCTCTCCCTTTTCCCCATGGCCACCTGCCAAAGCAATAGCCGCTCCCACCAACACCCACCCACCTTCCAGCAGCTCCCAAGCTCACGCCCACACGCCTTACCTACACTGACCTGGGAAGCCCTTGCCTTTGGATCCCAGGTGACGAAATCAGATGCTTCGGGGGAGCTTCCGCACCAGTGCCCTGCTGCGGGCTGCCAGGGCAGGACCCGGACCGCCCGCTCATAGACCCGAGTACTAGGCTCCTCTTTACTGTCTAGTTCCCAGCCTCAGGGGATGTACTTTGCAAACACACCTGGGGAAGGAACTTTTTAATGCTAACACCTAAGTCCCTTCCAACCCAGAAATTCTGATTTAATAATCCAGGACGCAGCCTGATCATGACAACATTTAAACTTATGAAAAATCCGGAAGCGCGCGTCCAGTCTCCACCATCTAATTTCCCCCAAAATCGACCCGTCTGGGAAAAGAAAGCAGGCCTAGGTGGCGCGCCGGGGCTCACTGACGTCCCACCCGCGCCACGGGCGGCACCACCCCCACCGCGGGCGCGCCAGTCCCGCCCTTGAACTTGGGCTCCTGCCGGCGTCGGGATAAACACCTGAACATCACTGAGCTGCTAGCCGAGGACACGGTGCCAGGGGCGGACAAGACCGGCGTCTCGGCGGGCAACGAGGGGAGCGTGTCTGGGTGAGTTGTCGAGGTCGCGGGTCCCTGGAGCTGGCTTCCGAAGGAGGTGGCTCCAGTGAGTACCACTCCCGGGCCCTGAGGGTTAAATGCTCCGGCGCGCGCGAGGGGGCGCGGGCGGGCGAGCCGCAGCCGGATCGCTGGAGGGGAACCCAGCCGGAGACAGCAAGGCACCTCCCGGGAGCTCACGGCTGCAATATCCCCAAGGTCCTGGCTCCCGTGGCGGGATCAAGCCTCTACCTCACGATGGGATGAGCTGCCACTCTAAGACAGGGATGCCTCTCTGGTCGCTCTTGTTTCAGCGTCCATTCTGCCCAGATCTCTGCTCTCTGATGCTCAACACATGCACCTCCTGCTCCCCACCGCCCCTAAATCATCCATTTTAGCAGAAGCAATTGTTGGCAGTCTGTCCACCCACACTCCCTGCCTCAGCCCCCTGATCAAGTGCCCTTTCCAGGGCAGAACTGCTGTCGTGCCCTGGATAGCCGACAGCCCTTAATTACATTGCGCGGAGTTAGCTCACCTTTTGGACTTATAGACCAGTATTCACCATGATTAAATGTAAATTTAATCCTATCGTATCTTCCTAAGAAAGAGTCTTTACAATAATATGGAAATATATATTTACTTTGGTTTGTAAATATACATTTATATTTTCATTATAAAGTGAGTATATTCACCATAAAGATTAGTACTATAACAAATTTTCAGTGGCATAGCCAGGGATCATTAATTCATGTGCCAAGGGGAATACCCATCATAGTTGTAGCAAATACTCATTTTTCTGTCATTATGCGCATGGCACTATTCTGGCATCATATCCACATTATGGTTGTGCCTTCTTATAGGGATTAGAGATCAAATGAGGAGATGATTTGCAACCTGGTAGGCTTTGAAATAAAGCCAGCACCTCTCCACCCTATCCCCTACTCTGTGCACCCCAGCAAGGGCTGAGTGCAGGGCAGTGCCTTTTTTCCCCAAAAATTCATTCAGACATTTCATGTGAGCAAGTAGTGACCATATAATGCTTCTTAATACTTTACCTGTATTCACTTGTTTACTCCTGCATCTAGTTCCCTGTTGAAATGAGGATTTGTGTATGCTATTAAAATTGCCCTTTTTAGAAGAGGAAACTGAGACATAAGACATGAAATAATTTTTACCCAAGTTGCAGAAAAAATCAGTGACAGATGCAAAATTCCAACTCAAACTTTAGTCTCTAGACCTCACTGCCTGTATGGATACATAGCAGGCATTCTAAACCCCCAATGGGGGCAACCCATGCTGCTAGCTCTTAAAAACCTAGGAAGCATCTGCCAAGATAGTGATAAACCATGCATTGGTTCTAGGTCTTGCAACATGCTAACATTGTGACAGTGGAATAATGAAGTCTATAATGGCATAATGAGTTTTTTCATGTCACACAGGTCAGTGGTGAGATTTCTATCACCACAATGCTAGAGATCACTGAGTACATGTCTGTTCTTCTAGCAGGAACTCATATAATAGTGTGCCTGAAAGCATGCATGGTGACCTGACCCAAGTCACCTGGTGTGGAAGGAGTATTGATGGGAGGAAACCCTGACTGTGCACAGTGTAATCCACACCCTTGCAGGTCTTCTGGTACATGCCCCATTAGTCTATATTTAAAACACGAGTCCTCCTTCAGGACACTTTCTTTCCAAGTTCAGCACTGCCTGGGAGCCCCAATCAATCATCTGAAAGTTTCTCTGTAAAAATATATCAGAGCAAAAGTTGGCAGATAGTTTGAGGGCTATCTCATATAAAGGGTGATAAAAACCAATGCTCACAGCAGAAAACGCTGTTTGACCTGAATGTTCATGTCTCCCAAGCCAGTCTTCTTATTCCCTGGAAAGCCCTGGATGCACAAAGCAAAATCTTCTCAACATAAACTGTTCTGTCCACTGCCAAATCTTGGCTATTTGGCTACTGCCAAATCTTTCTTTCTGCCATTCTTCATTTAGTTATCTGCTTAATGGTCACTTCCCAACAAACCTTCCCTTTTACTTCCTACCAGGCCCCCATCTAAATCTCCTCTCCTGTCATCCACCCCGTAGCACCCTACACTTTTCTTAATAACATCATAGCTTTTAGTAACATAGTTAACCATTTAAGATCTTTTTCTTCTGCTAGACTAGTTAGCTCACCAGTGCAGAGAAAAGGAGAGGCTACCACCCACCTCCACCATAGAGACTAGAGTAGAACCAACTTGGGGTTTGTGCTTCATGAAGAGAACAAATGAACCAACCTGGTCCTGTACTAACTAGTACAGGGACAAGCCCCATACATATTCTCTTGGATTCCAGCATTTCCTAAGAGTAGCCATGCACCAAACCCTCCTGCAGATGAATCAAGTTGTGCATAGCAACTGGATAATAATAGTCATTAATAGAAACTCATTGGTCCTCAGTCAACCTGTAAAGTGAAGATCTGCTACTCTCTCCTCACTCTTTCCACCTCCTGACACCTGTGTCCTCATCTGAACCTCTCAGTTGAACACCCCATTCAGGGAAGTCCTTTGCCCCCAACACAGTATGCTCAGTGCTAAACATATCTTCCCATCCTGGAGGAAATAACACCTTCCTTTCTTTCTCAGATAATTGTTAGCAAATTGTCTTACAAACTCCTTCTCACTAAAGTATGAGTCATCAATAGCAAGATAAAAGCATGGATCTCTATAGAATTTTGTCATGTAGGGGAAACCTGTTGGGTACCTCTTGGTGAGCAGCACTATAAATTTGAGAAATGTTATATCAGCTGTGAAATATTTCCTGTGAGCAAAGATTATGGTCAAGCATGGAATGTTATCACTTCATATGCAGAACCACCCTATGCCACACTATGCCTGGATAGGTCCCAGGCTTCACAGCTGAATAGGATCAGGGCAGGGCAGGGATCCAGAGACAGAGAGCTGGTGGCATGGGGTCCTCAGAGCTTAGGGAAGAGATATATGGTGCTCACGGTGAATCAGTTGGAAAAGACTTAGGACATCTTACTTCTTCTCTTCAAACACTTTATACAAATAGAGTTTTATTTTCCAGTTGAATCTCGATTTTAAGTAGCAAGGCAAAAAAGAAGCACAGTGCAAATGAGAAAGTACAGACCTAAAAGGAGACAAAAATATAAACAGAAAGGTAGCAATTGTGTCATCAACATGACCAAGATGCTTGAAGTCAAATCATCCAATAGGACTCAAGGTTATTATGAAAAAAGGTTAAGTGGGAAGAAATAATGAATGTGTCCTTTGAGTTAAATTTAGGTGTGGTGATTACAGTGACCAGTTAACAAACATTTCCGTCATGTAAAACACACAGTGGAAGAACAGTTACGTGCAGAGCTTGGGTCTGCGTGTGAAAGCTGGACAAGATATGGGTCACCCTGTGTGTTCCTCCCCTTTCTGAGTTTCGAGCCTACAGAGATGTTTAAGTCGGGTTTCTCAGTTACTTTCACTACTCCAGAAAGTAGAACTCCATGTAGTGAGCAAACTCTCTCTCCCGCTCTACAGGTGTCAGCCAGAACATGTCTTCCAACCTGAGATCAGCCAGAAAGTTTCTTGTTTTCTTAGGAAAGTCACTGTTTAGTATTCTGGAGGCACTGATCTTTGGCTTACTCCCAAGGCCACGGAAGAACGTCGCTGGTGAAATAGTCCTCATAACAGGTTCTGGGAGTGGACTCGGGAGGCTCCTAGCCTTGCAGTTTGCCCGCCTGGGATCTGTGCTTGTTCTCTGGGATATCAATGCAGAGGGGAATGAGAAGACACTCCAGATGGCCCAGGAAGCTGGAGCCACGAGGGTGCATGCATATACCTGTGATTGTAGCCGAAAGGAAGATGTGTACAGAGTGGCCAATCAGGTAAATCTCGGAGACCGCTGTTTTTTTATGGGTAGTGAGAACCCTATGTATACTATTTGGCCTGCATCATTTTGGTTGTTAATTTGCCTTTCTCAATGCCCATTTGCCTATCTGCAGTGTCCTTTAATTTAAAAAATAATCTTATGGGGGAATGGGAATGAGGACTTTTGAGTTTTTACTGTATGCAATAAACTGTGCTAAGTACTCTGTATCATATCATAATATTATAAAGTAAAACACTTTATTTTCCTCCTTTCACTAATTGTATCACTAAGGCTTAGAGCAGGCATGTAGCTTACCTAAGAAATAGCAAATCCACAGCACGGACTCTAATATGCCAAATGGTAAGGAAGTTCTTAGTTCATACAGGCACATCTCTTTGCCTTGGAAGGATTCCTCTGCCCTTCTGGTGGCATGCATACATCACACATCACTTTCTCCTGGGCTACTTTGTGGCTCTCAGAATTGCTCAGCTTAGTGAGAGGCAGGAACCAAACCAGTCTGCTGCAAGCAGCCCAACTATTTTGCAGAGTTCTTCCATAGCTTCCATGCTCCACCAGGACCTTGGTACTTCCTCCTTCACCTCCTAGTGGGAAACTTTGCAGGTCACAGCCAGGTGAGGTTTTGTCTTTCTGTCTTATATTTGCTTGCCATCAGCTCCAATCACAGGCTGCCCAGTACAATGTGGAAATCCAAAACCTGACAGGCTCACATAGTTTTATGCTGGGACTGCCCTTCAAATGCAGCCAACCTCCCAGATTCAGCAGCTGACACAATGAAGCACTGATCACCTCCCATACTGACTTACATGGACCACCACCAACTCCTCTGGCCAGTCTTAAACAAAAACTGATTCATGTTCAAGTACTAAAGATCTTTACCTATGAGGCAAACTACTGTGAAGTGCTCTATAAATAATCGCCTCCTTCTTCCCTAGATTCTGTAATTTAGTTCTGTCCAGCTGCTTGACTTCTGAAGTGGTCCAGTATGTCATAGTACTAGCTCGTTATTCAGTTTTTATAACTTGGGGGTCTTAGAAAGAATCAATGCTGTGCTCTTCTGAATTCAGGGGAAGCAAGTTTCTCCCCATCTTTATAAGCCAACCATTTCAACTTCTTTTTCTGGATTAACAGGAACATATCAGAGAATTCTTAAGAAGTATCCCTTAAGACTCACCAAGGAGACAATTTACAGCAATGTAACAGCTTTTAGAAATTGTGTCCCTGGATCATAACTTAGACTTGAATTCAGAAGGCCCAGCCCTGCTCTTTGGCAACTCAGATGAGAGGTTATTTTGTTTAGTAAACACAAGGTGAGGCTGCAGCTAGGTAGTTGTCACTTATCCTTGATGTGACATGTGGGAATGTCCTAATTATATATTTAATGACAGTGATCTTTAAACAAGGCAATTCAGGATCAGTTCAGCTTGGCATTCCTACTACTGCATCATTAAATTCAACAGCTCAAAAAAATAAAAAGAACAAAAAAATTGTAGCATCTGTCAAAATTTCTTAAAATTGATTTCTGACCTAATGTTCAAGATTCTAGAACACATGGCCACTGGTAGAAGCAGACCTTTCCTACTGGTCACTACCCCTAGTGCAGAGTGATTGGGAACCCTCCATGGTTGGGGAATCCAGAGCAGCTCTCTTGGCAGGTTAGAGCTGGACAGTAATGTGTGTAACAGCCCAATGGCCTTCCAGTAGGTTCGTGTTTTCATAGTGTGGGCATGCAGAGCGAGAGCCCAGCTAACAGGCAGGCACAGTTCATGTGCTGGTCTTTAGAGAGTCTGTCAAACACTGTTGCCTCACTCACCAGAAAAAATGATGAATGCAAAAGGAAGGAAGGAAGGAAGGAAGGAAGGAAGGAAGGAAGGAAGGAAGGAAGGAAGGAAGGAAGGGAAAGTGGAAAGAAGGAAGGGAGAAAATTGCTTAAGAATTACAATCTGTTGTATTCTCCTTAAGGTATGACCCCTGGGCCCTTATCAAAAACACAGTGCCAGCAAGTTTATTCTCATTCCAAGAATGAGCATGTTACTGTGTTGCCATTCATCATCAATAGTTAAGTTACAGTACATAAGCCTGTTTCTCTGGCTTTACCATCCCTGACCCTGAGCTAGGACACTGGACTTTAATATTAGTGCCATCTTTCAGCCCAGATCCTTCTCTGGCTTTGGCTTTTGCCTCAAATGGAATGATCTACTCGTTTCTAGCCTAGACTGTTGTCCATGTCAGATTTAATGAAATATTTTAGCCACTCTCCAAATCAGGCGTGTAGCTAATAGTTTCCAGTGCTTTTATTTGAAAACTCCAGCTTAAACTCTTGAGGTTCCCCTAGTTTCTATTTGATTCACAGTTTTTCCTGGGCAACAGACCCAGGGAGTCTAAATGCTTAACACACCTCACCTGATGCCAGGAACCAGGCCTTCCACAATAGCAGATGACAAAGATGACAGTGTCTACCTGGCCTCTGTGATACCTTGTCCCTCTGCCATACTGCAGTGATGACTCTGTGTCATCCACACAGGCAGGCGCACATGTACGCACACACACTGCTGGAGACGTAGGTGGCGCCTCTGTGAGCCTCCTGTGAGAGCACATGGCACTGCAGTGGGTGGTTCCCTCTGACTTAGGGGTCAGGGCTGCTGCTGTGTGATCTGAATTTCGGTGATAAAATTCAGAACACATACAAGAACGCAGGGACAGTTCCACCTCCTCTCATCAATCCTGGAAAGGCCTCTGTCAACTTCTCACATAAAACCATGATTACACACTGAAGGTTTGGTAAAGGGTAAAGGCTCCAAACTTATAATACCCAGAATTTTTATTTCCTAAATAAAAGCAATTGAATACCTATCTTAACCTGTTTTACAGGAACACACATGAGTCATAGATCTTATACCTGAAAATTTGAGTTGGAGATAAGAAAACCAACCTCTTGAATAGGGCGGGCAGATTCTAATCTGTGCTGTGTGTTTAATGCATAAATTATCCTTCTCCCTCCTGTTTATTCCCTACTCCTCCCCATCTGTGGTGTGTGGCAGGTCTTGATCTATATACCATTTGCTCATGATAAAGCTATTCTTATGCCCCATCACATGGATTAAGATGATATGCTGCTAACAGAGAGCATAAAACATACTAATCACAAAGCATAAGAACAGCTCTAAGCGTGAAAATAAAGCAGCATTTCAGAAATGAAACCATTTTAATCTAAGAGAGAGAAAGAAGAAGAAAAGCATCCGATTTTGGATCTCTAGCGTGCAGTCGACGACATCACAAAGGAAATAAAACAAACTTTTTAGAATGCATAAATTCAGTATGAGTTAAGGATAAAAAAGATATGCAACTATGGGAAAATAAAACCTAAATCATATAAGGAATCACTGTTTTGATGGTGTTACTCTTGTTATTTAACTCAGGTTAAAAAAGAAGTTGGTGATGTTTCCATCCTAATCAATAATGCTGGAATCGTAACAGGAAAGAACTTCCTCGACAACCCAGATGAGCTTATGGAGAAGTCATTCGATGTGAATTTCAAAGCACATTTATGGGTAATTATTTTTTCTTCTCATAATATGTGTAAAATTAGTCATTCCAAAGTACTTTTGTACTTCCTCTTGCTCTTTAACAACATAAGACTCTAAATACAGCGTGGACATCTTTTTCCTTTTTTTTTTTTTTTTTCGATTCTGGTGATAGACTCCAGGGCCTCACATATGCTAGGTAAGCACTGTACCACTGAGCTACACCCCCATCAAAGGTATCTTAATTTTGGTCTTATCCTGGATCACTCAGGTGTCCTCTTTTGAGCCCACTCAATCTCTGTTCAGGGATTCCTACAGAGATAAAACTGTCCTAATGGTTGAACTACCAATGATTGATTATGGCAAATGTTTGGTGACTATTCCAGGCAGTTCACCTGTGTACTCCGTTCTCTGTATCCACAGGTTTCATGTCCATGGACCTAACCAATCATAGATCAAAGTATTCAAAACAATTACATTTTCTCCTTGTCATTATCCCTAAACAACACAGTATAACAGCTCTTTATATAGCATTTACATTGTGTCGGATGTAAGTAATCTAGAGATGGTTTAAAATATAGGGGAGAATGTGCATAGGTTCTGTGCAAATCCATGCCATTTTATACAAGGAACTTGAGCATCTGTGGATTGTGGTATCTGTGGGGATGCTGGAACTAGTCTTCCTCCCTGAATATCAAGGGATCATATATTTCTTCAAACAGTTCAGTGAGATGTACAAGGGAGCATAGAGTGTAAAGATTTTTTCCAGGCTGCATAGTACATGGCATGACCAAGGTAATTTTACAACTTTACAGTTTGCTTCAGCAGGGGCACTTTTTATTTACTTATTTATTGGGAGGGTATATTATCTCACTTGCCCAGGCTAATCTTGAACTCCTGAACTCTAGTGATCCTCTCCCGTCAGCCTCCTGAGTAGCTGGGACTACAGACATGTGCTACCTCACCAGGCTCTAGGCAGGACATTTTCGAAACTGAAAGAGGGCATTATTAATAGCAGGCTTATTCTAGACAAACCAAGGCTGACTGGAGAAAGGAGAGGTTCTCCCAGTAGCACCATGTGCCACCAGTGCTAAGGGACACATCCCTGCCTTCCAAAGAGATGGGTCCACTCCCACAAGTTGTATTTTCCTGGCCTTTGCTGACACCAGCCATCTCCAGGCTTCTCACATTAGGCATGTGGTCTCTTAAGGCCTCTCCCACCTTTGGATCCAATTGTTACAGCCCTGCTCACAGCTCCTCATTCCCTGGGCAAGGCTCTCCCCTGGGGGCATTTGCTGGAAATTTCTGAGCTCCCTCTATTCTCCTCACACCTTTCCCACCCAATTCTTGTTTGGCAGCCCTTAAATGTAATTTGGAGTTCAGATGTTTTTCTTCCCCTTCTTTCATGGAAAGGGTAATAGTGCTGGTGATATTCTTGGTATTCTGTATGGTTTTCAGGAGACAAATGGAAAGATCCAGAATGTAGTTGCCACCATGTTCCTATAGAACTACTGCAAATGATCTCTATTGTCCCAAATATCCCTCGCCTCTGCATATGTATGTATGTATGCATATACGCATATGTGTTTGTGTACATGTATATTATATATAAATAGTGACTTCATCTTCATTCTGACCATAAATACATATGTTATATGCAAATGAAGATGAAGACTCCAGTCCCCTTTAAACTCTTTATTCTTGTGGCTTTTTTGTCCTTTCCCTGCTTTTCCCCAGTCTCCTTCATGGTCTCCTTTTTTTTCTCTTTCTTTTCTTCTAATTGTTCCTTAAATGTCAGTGTTTCCTTGGCCCCTGCAATTCCCTCTCATGCTCTCCATTTACTCTGGCAAGTTCTCGTACATCCTTGGAGGGCCAGCAGGTGACCAGACACAGAGGATGTGATTTAGTTACCAGAGGACCAGAGAGCTGCAGGACAGCCAGGCTCCAGGTCTTCAAAGGCAGCATCCCAACTGAGAAGCAGAGGGACCCAAGCAGATCCTGAACCAGAATGTGCTTTTTATTATGCTGTGCTGTTTCCTTTTCTTTGTTTTGATTTTCCACCTCTCGCTATGTGACAGTTTCTTTCTGAGATTTAATGCATTGCAGGCAAATGAAGGGGGCTTGACCTCAGTGAGAGATCCCTCGTCTTAACATCATTGTCCACATGTGTAATTAATTATTGCTTTACTACAGGAAATGCCTTCTCCAAAGCCTCATTTCTCTCCCCTGTACATCCTTCCTCCTGATTCCCAGTCAAACCTGAGGTGTTCTTAGCCAGGTGGAGAGGTATATGCCTGTAATCCCAGCAACTGAAGAGGCTGAGGCAAGAGGTCAAGGCCAATCTCAGCAATGTAGCAAGACCCTGTCTCAAAATAAAAAACCTAAAGTGTGGGGGTGTAGCTCAGTGGTAGAGCACCACTGATTCAATACCCAGTACCACAAAAAATAAGAAAAATGAAGAAGGTGGTAAAACACGACTGAATCAAAACAACCTAAATCCTAACAAATGCTCTATTTTATGAATTGGAATAAAAATAAGAAATTATCATTGAAGAAAGTAGAGGTGAGTTTGAGTTTAAAACAAAGTACTCTTTTTCAGTGGATGTCAACAGCAAGATATCTTACAATATTCAGGAAACATTTGGAATTTTTAATGAAGCCAGCAAGGAAAAAAAGCAGTAACAATCATGTCATTTAAGGACTCACTGGTCTTTAGTTTGAAGCTGCCACACCTGATTTTCCTATACTTCAATTGTTGTCTTGATCTTGTGTTGTTAACACTCAAATAAAAACACAAAAATGAGCTTGAATTTCAATAATATTGGAATTGCCTTAGTAAAATATTGATTCAACACGTTAATCAGGTTAAAATAATTTACTTTCCACTTGTTGGAGTTTTTGTATCCCAGTGCCTTCAGATATTTTCTATGAACCAAAATCATTTTTAATCATAATTATCATATAAGCATCTGAGGAAAGTATACAATGTGATATTCAAGTGTTAAAAGTTTTCTTTGCTCCTTTTAGACTTACAAAGCCTTTCTACCTGCTATGATTGCCAATGACCATGGACATTTGGTTTGCATTTCAAGTTCAGCTGGATTAGTTGGGGTTAATGGACTGGCAGGTAAGAGAAATATGTTAAAATTGCAATATTCTTTATAACCCTAACTTACATGATAGTTCTGAATAATCAGCATTGACTCGATGCCCTAAAAATAAAGTATAATAAATCTTAGTGAACACAGTAAGTGGTTGAGAACTTCATGGTGCAGTAAAACAGCCCATCAGATAAACAAAGTTGGACTGTGCCCTTTGGAATCATTAGGTCTTATGCAATCCCCAGAATTTAAACTAGAGAGACCCAGCAGTACAGTTTTGCACAAGCAATGCAATTCACCTGGCACCGTCATCAGCCTGGGAAGGAAGACTACCTGCCTTCTCTCAAAGTTTCTATTAAGTTATCTCCCGTGCTGTGAGTTTGGAGAACATTTCTTCATCCCAAGAAACCTAAAATTAGTCTTTTTGCTTTTCTATTAGTTCAAGACCTACAGGACATTATGGTCACTTTCATCACACTGTGGGGACAAAGGAATAAACTAAGATCCTTGTCCAAAGAGACCCATATCAGGAGCTGACACTAGGAGATGCAGAAATCTTGACCTCACCACACCAGCAGTCCCCTGGAACAACTGTCCTGGGTCCTGACTTGGGCAGATCAACTGAGACTCATATAATAGAACTGTAACAGCAACACTGAAATAACAGATAAGTTAGTTTGGTGATCAGGCACTTCTGATCCACTTAAGCCAGGTGTCAAGGCTCAAGGTTCAGAAAATTCATCTTAGCTTAGTGCATCTCAGTGATATGAATAGGGTTTCCAGAACCACCCATCACATTGTACTCCCTGGACCCTGGACTTCCCTCCTTCTGTCCTTTCTAAAATTCATCATAGGTTATTTTTACCTCTTTCTTTCATGTCTCATAAATCGCAGGCTTTTAAAATCAAACAGGAATATGTATGATTACTTAATCCTCTTTCTGACACAATGTCCCAGTCTTCAGAGATGAGACTTGTCCACCCCCAGCTCACCTGAGAAGTTAAGTGCAAGCCTTGTTTCCCACAGTGTGAGTCTTGGTCTGCTGTGTTACAGCCACCCTCCCCAGGGAACTAGTTGAAAATGCAGAAGCTCTCTGGTGTCCTGGGTTTTATCTGCTGACCAGAATCTCGGAAATCAAGGGCTCCGAGAGCTGCACGTATACCAGATGACTTGGATCATCCTAGAAGCTGCTCTGGACCCTCCTGTCCCCTCCCTCCCTCTAGTCTCTTACCTCTGCCTATGCACCCCTGAGGCCTGACAGCTCCATGCCTAGCACCTGTACCCTGGCTCTTGTCCGTTGAAACAACCGCATCACAACACGGCAAGTAAGAATTTCCCTTTTGACTATGAAGTAAAGTATTAGTCCCCCTCAATGCCATTTCTTCTCCAAATCTTTTTCACTCAGCAAATTGAATATCCAGGTATTTTCTTGAAGCAAAGGTGATTAAAGACAGAATACTCAAAACCAATATTAGTTCCATTCTCCACTTCCCCCTGCACTTTCAAGGTTTTTGAGAGATGGCAATCGAAGCTCGGAAGTCCTTTGTTTCTTTTCTGAAGGTGGAAGAAAGAGTTATAGTTGGAAGTTACATTCTGCCTGTCATGGAGGCAGCAAGCAGTTTGTTTTCAACAACCTATTTTAAACATCTAGAATGTTTGTTTAATGTGGTTATATATGTATCAGTATAATAAATAGAATTGTCATTTTCCATTTCTAATTCTAGTTAGGCTATTATTCCTCACAATGATAATAAGGTAGTCTAGTCATAATTGAAAGATAATTTGATCTGATTATCACAGCCCTTGCTGACCTCTTTCACTTAGATTCCTACATGCCTTCCTGATTTATTTCCCTTTTTGGATGTCTTTATGCCCCAGTGGGCTTGCGGTTTTTTGAGATAGGTTCAGGATGCATATCTTGTGCCCCATGTAACAGCTAACACAGGATCAGACGTCACTAACTTGTAAGTAAGTCTAGCCGTGTGGCCTGTAGGAGCAGCCCAGCAGCACTTCCTGTCTTGGAGTTGGCTTGGTCCTTCTCACCTGACCTTCTGTTGACCTTGTTTCTTCCTACTCACTCCCCATTCTTCCAATGGAGGTAGACCCAGATCATACTAGAAGAACTCTGAAACTGGTGTCACATTTTCTGCTGCTCTTAGTGCCATAAGTAAACTTTAATGTAATTCCATCTTAAAACTGCAGAGTGCAAGAATATCTCAGAGAGATTGCAGGTTTGATTCCAGGCCACTGCGATAAAGTGAGTCACATGGTTTGGTTTGGTTTGGTTTTTTTAATTTCCCAGTGCATATGAAAGTTAGCTTACACTATTTTGTAACTTATTAAGAATACAGTAGCATTATATTTTTAAATGTGTACATACCTTAACTTAAAAATGTCCCACTGTTGCTGGGTATGCACATCTGTAATCCCAGGGATTTGGGAGGTCAAGGCAAGAAGATCACAAGTTTGAGGGCAGCCTCAGCAACTTAGTAAGACCCTGTCTCAAAATAAAAAAAAATAAAAAGGGCTGGGGTACAGCTCAGTGGTGATGTGCACCTAGGTTCAATCCACAGTACAAAAAAAAAAAAAAAAAAAAACAAAAAAAACTGTACTGCTAAAAATATGCTAATGATCATCTGAGCTGTTGGGAAAATGGCACCAAAGGACTTATGCAAACTTTCTCTAAACCTTTAATTTGTAAGATAATGTCTATGAAGCACAAGGAAGCAAAATACAGTAAAATAAGATATGCCTTTTCACTGCTGTGACCAAAAGGCCTGACAAGAGTAATTTTATAGGAGGAAAAGTTTATCTGGGGCTCATGGTTTCAGAGGTCTCAGTCCATAGATGGCCGACTCTGTTGCTCTGGGCCTAAGATGAGGCAGAAACCATGAGGCAGGACCATGGTGGAAAGGTGTGGAGGAGGAAAGCAGCTCAGAACATGGCGTTCAAGAACAAGAGAGAGGGCTCTGCTCTCCAGGGACAAAGTTTATACCCCAAAGTTAACACCCCCAGTGACCTTCCTCCTCCAACCACACACTACCTGCTTTAATCCCTGTCAGTGGATTAATGCATCAGTTAAGTTTAGGCTCTTATAACCCAGTTATTTCATCCCTGAACTTTCTTGCATCATCCCTCAGATGAGCTTTTTGGGGACACCTCATATCTAAACGATAACACCTATATTCATAAATATTGTTTGTCTCTTTCAGATTATTGTGCAAGTAAATATGCAGCCATTGGTTTTGCTGAATCTATGTTTGTAGAAACATTTGCCCTAAAACAAAAGGGGATTAAGACTACAATTGTGTGCCCATTTTTTATAAAAACTGGAATGTTTGAAGGTTGTACTACGAGGTAAGTATGCCTTTTG
This sequence comes from Glaucomys volans, assembly GCA_020662805.1. Taxonomy (NCBI): domain Eukaryota; kingdom Metazoa; phylum Chordata; class Mammalia; order Rodentia; family Sciuridae; genus Glaucomys; species Glaucomys volans. The sequence goes on along the minus strand of JAJEJO010005014.1, from coordinate 411,185 downwards.
ATTCCAAAGAAGCAATATTGTTAAAAATGACTGGCTATTCATTTGATTCTGTTTTATCTGTTGTTTTTTCAAAGTTGTTTAGCAGATGATTTTCTAGCATTCAGCCTGATTGTATAAGTGGTTTCAGAATTCTGTTTGTCTTCACATGTGTTTGGGTTTAGATACTAAACCAAATGCAAATGCTTTATCAAGGAAGTGTGTAACTAGCAGCCACCCTGTGATCCTGGATCTGCTTATTTATCTCCCAAACTGCCCTTGCCACCGTCCCTCTCTGCCACCCAATCCCTTTCCTGATTCCAGGAGGACTAGAAATCATTGAAGGAAACCCTGGTTAGTTTGGGCTGCTGTAACAGAATATCATACACTATGTGACTTAAGCAACAGAAATTTCTTTCTCACAGTTGTAAGGGCTAGAAGTCCAAGATTCAGTATCTGGTGAAAATATTCATCCCGGTTTGCATATGGCAGCTTTCTTCTTGGTAGACCATAACTTGGAGAAAGGAAGAATTGGGGAGAGAAAGAAACACACACACAGGGAAAGAGAGATCATCTTTATTGTGATTCTTCTCATAGGGCACTATTTCAATCAGCTTTTTTACTGCTGTGACCAAAAGACCTGATAAGAACAATTTCAGAGGAAGAAAAGTTTATTTGGGGCTCACAGTTTCAGAGCTCTCAGTCCATAGACAGCTGACCCCATTGCCTTCTGCCTGGTGTGAGACAGAGGAAAACAGCTCAGGATGTGACTACCAGGAAACAGAGAGAGACTAAGATAACCTCCTCAGGGACAAAATATAACCCCAAAGGTACAACTCTAGTACCCATCTCCTTTGGCCACTCCCTCTACCTACAGTCACCACCCAGTTAATTCATTCAGGTGAATGAATTCAACAATGAACCCAGTCATTTTATCTCTGAATGTTCTTGTATTGTCTCACACATGAGTTTTGGGGGGACATCTCATATCTAAACCATATCAGACACTAAACCCATTCATTAGGGCTCCATGCTCCTAATTAGAAAGACCCAGGCTTCAACATGTGAATTCAGGCGATAGCAGACATCATCGCCCAGTTCTACATCTCCTGAAGACAGCAGGCAGTTTGTTCCCAGTGACTCATTTTACAACGTTCAGACCATTGTTTGGATATGGTTTCATATCGATGTTATTGTGACATCAGTGTCTTCACCAGAGTCATCATTTTTCATTTCTGATTCTAGGTATGTTTTAAATCACTATGTTGATGCTAAGGGAGTAAATTTAGAAATAGATGAAATCTGGAAGGAAAAGAAATGTGATAATGTCTTACAACCTTCTTATTCATAGTTTGAAAGAATCATTTTTATTAAATTGCTAATTTGGATTTTGTTTGTCTTTTTATACTCTAGGTGTCCTATTCTGTTGCCAATTCTGGAGCCAGAATATGTAGTCAGAAAAATAATAGATGCTATTCTCCAGGAACAGCTGTATTTGTATATTCCAAAGTTTTTATACCTCATGATGTTTTTAAAAAGGTAGCAGTATCAGTTTTTCTTTTATTTCCTTGACATGCCATTCAACAGTTTAATCCAGATCATACCAGGAGAAGCCACTTTTTAAAAAACTGTTAAATTAATTAATTTTAAAAAGGGAAATCTTCTATATGCTGTTGATCCCATCTTCGGACCCCATTTGTTAACCTAATCCCAAATTTTCACAGTTGCCATGCCTCCCATGAGTTCAGAATAAGGGCTGGCCCTCCCTGCTCTCTTAGTATATCCCATTGCTATGAAAAGAGGTGGATTTCCTGAATTAACTGGGGGCAAATTGAAGTCATGTCTTTAGAAGAGATGCTTTTTTGTGTTCCCATCATAAAATGATCGTGTTGGAATAGATTTGGTGCACAGGCTTCCTCAAGTTTAGGGCCCCACAGTGAAGGCCAGACAGTAATCCAAATACCTCAGAAATTTGTGGTATGGATAAAATCGGTAATAGATAATAAATTTGAACAATAAGATGTTTAAAGAACTCTGAGGGAAAAAACTTAAAACCACCACTTAAAAGTATGAAAAGCATTTCTGCCTATCCTTCTGTGCTCTCCATTGGGTTTCAGGGCTGAAATTCATCAGCTGCAGCTTAGGAACATTTGTCCCAGATACAGGAAAGGGCTCACCCACTGCTGATACCCATTACCTGGCTACATCTTCTAGACTGTGAGGGGTCATCTATATCTCTTCTCATAGGGTTTTCTCTTTGGCAAGGAAGCACTTTCCACTACTGACCTGTTGAGTGGAAACCAGTCTCATTTTAACTGTCTCTGGTTGGTTCTGGCCCTGCTCCCCATCTCTGCATGTAATTCCACTCCTTTTGACTCTGACAATTCTTCAGTTACTTGAGCATAGGTGCAGTGCATCATGTTCACCTCATGGCTCGCAGTCATTGCCCGTCCTGCATAAAGAAATTTATTTTCTCATTATCTTTTATATTATTGGATTTTATTATTTATAACATTAGATTTATTATCTATTGCCTATTTTAACCATACCACAAATTTCAGGGGTATTTGATATAGTGCCTGACCTTGACCTTGACTTTGAGGCCCTATACTTCATGCAGTGAACCAAAAGTCTTTGTCTTTACCTCCTGTCCTTTTCCAGGCTTCACCTAGCACAGGAGAGAACAATATGACTGATGGAAAGATATATGAGGCAGGGTGAAGGGTCTCTGACAAGCAGTTTGAAATCTAGGGTTATTATCCTGCTGTTTACCAAGACTGTGATTCCTAGCATGCTGCATATTCTCCAGACCTCAGTTTCCTCATTTACAGGGTAGTTACAGTGTTGGTCAGAGCTGTAGATGTAGATAATGTAATGCACTATTTATCAGGTACTGTGTGTATTCACTTCTTGCCTATTAGTAAAGGCAAGTTCTAAGAGCATGGGACTTAATTTTTCTCCTCTGAATAATTGTGGAGGTTATATTTGCATTTAGTGTACATGAGTTCCGAGCCATCTATGGAAAGAGGGCTAGATTCTGAGAAGGATAGAGGAAACACAAAGAGACTCCATGAGGAGGATCATGTGAAACACTCCTTCAAACATTCATTCAGCAAACATTTAGAGAGCTGTGTGTATGCCATTTACAACTCCCTACCCCAGGACCTGCTGTTACAGCAAAGAACTATCATAATGGAAATTGCCTTCTCAAGGATGGGTGGTGGGAAAGAATCACACAAAAAAGTAAAGGAAAAGAAAAGGTATGCTGATTATCATAAGTTCTGTGAAGAAATACAAAGCCAGAAAAGAACCTTGGAGCCAGAGGTAGAGGGGAGCCAGTTGAGACCTAAGTGCAGTGCTGGGGGATGACTCCCCAGGAAATTAATGCTTGTCCAGAAACCTGAAGTTGGGGAGGACATGAACCAACTAGAGATCTTGGGGTACCCCCACAGAGGGACAGCAAGTTCAGGGTCCTTTTCTTTGCCCTACCCTTAGGACAAGTCTCCGTGTACTGGACCTGCCTGTACATTTCCTCACTCTGCAGTGTTGAAGGTCAAGATCAGCAGAGTTAGAGTGCTATATCTGAGCGATGGTCATGGGCATTTTTGGGGCAAGTGGGGATGGAGATGAACCATATTGCTTTGGTCTTGCCAAAGGTGAAGGCCTGTTACATCTTGTCCTCATGGTAGTCCTAGAAGGAAAGATGGATGCCTTCGAGGAAATGAGACCTTCTAGCTAAGTAAGTTGCTGGGCTGGTATTACAAATGACAGAGCTGGGATTCCAGCCAGATGCCTCTACCTCCAAAGTCCATGCCTATAAGCACATGCCTGCTTCCTCTCAGTCATTTTGTAAGGTAGTAAAGCTGCAGAAACTGAAATGAGAAGTGAATTGAAAAAGGTAGATAATGCCAGGAGAACTAATAGAGACCCTCTGAGCAAGTGTCCCTGTATAATAAGGTTGATAGCTCTGACTACATCTGCAAGAAGCAGTGATAGTTTTCAGCTGAGCAAAGATGTTTTCATGAATGGTAACCAAGAAGGTTTACTCTTTTTGTTCTCTTTAGTTTCTTGCCCGTCAAGACAGGACTGCTCATCGGTGACTACCTCGGTATCTTAGAGGCAATGGAAGGCTTCATTGGCCAAAAGAAGAAAGTCTAAAGACCACCTCTATAACTGGTTTCATCTGATACCCATTGCTACATCATGTTTGTTTCACTAAGAAAAGCAATCTTGTTCAACAACAGAATATATCTGGAGACAATTACCGTTCCTATTTCTGCTATCTGGACTAGAATTTTCAACCCATGCCTTTGAAAGCAACATTGCTATCTCCTTTTTTGTTGAGTTTGGTTGTTTTGTTTTAAAAAATAAAGGCAGTCCATTTTTGTCATTTCCAGTTACAACAGATTTGTGAGAGAGATAAGCTCCTCTGAGCTCCCCTAAGCTTTGGTCGCCAGGGAGGTGGTTCCTATGGAGCAGGTGGCTGTGCTTGAGCCTGCCTAGGTAGTGAGGGGTTGGGGAGAGAACAGCAAGTAGCTGGAATGATACCCAGAGGTCTAGATTTCCCAGCATCTTGCTGTCATTGTAGGCCTTGTGGAACCCTGATCACCTAATGTAGAAAATGCCAGTCCGCCTGTCTTTCTTTCCAAAGCAGCTTCACAGTTGCTTACTTCTTGATGCCCTGGATACTCAGTTGTCCAACTGAAGGTCCATCCAGAGCCATGTGTCAGGGAACCTTACCAGTCCTTCCCTGACGTTTCCTCCTAGACAGTGATCCTAGACCCAACTCTCAAATGGGCTCCCATTTTGTTGCCAAGAAGAGATCAAAGAATGATTGCATCTTACTCAGAAAACAAAATTCTATAGAATTAGATTTATTGCTGCTAATTTACCCCCAAAATGTTCTTGTGGTTAATTTTAAGTGTTTAACTTAAAATTCAAGTTGGGGTTCATGGTGAGGTATTTTTTTCCACAGAATGAGCAATTTTATGCATTTGAATTCATCAGTTCTGCCCTCACCTCGAAGCTATTGTGTTCTTACAGTTTAATCAACTGGCAAATTGCTTTCATGCTTTGGAGATTAATTCTAAAAGCAAGATTAAGAAAAATATGTTAATTACCATATCCCTGGAACTCCTTCCCAGGCTGGTGGGGACACCTGCCCAGTGCAAGGAACAGCAGCCTTTTTGTCCCTCTCTTCTTGGGAAGCAGGAAGGGATGTAAGGGAGGACTCCCAAAAATTGAGAATTTAAATTTCTTAAGGGCAAATTGTTGCTCTTAGAGGGGCGATGAGCTAAGGCAGTGTGGGGTCTGGAATACATGTGGACTGATTCATCGTGAACTTCCTCTCTTTCCTTTCCACTCAGCCTTCAAGAACTGCCTTATGATAATAATGATGAACATTAATATTAATTTGCTCAGTGCCAACCTAAGCACTTTATAAACATTTCATTAAATAAGAATATTCCATCATGACTCAAAAAATGAAAAAGATATTTGGTGTGGTGTGTGACTAAGACTACAAGGCATTTCATTTCACTGAGAGGCACCCTACCCAACTATAGATGTGGACTGAGAGGATCAAAGGCCCTCTTAGACTAACCAACTGATGTTCCAAATCCTTGGTTAACAAGGTTAATTAAGAGAGAAGCACAATATTGCTCCTATATTACAATTCCAAGAGCGTATATTCTGGGGGCCTGTCTATTTAGTTGAAGAATAAAGAAGAGACTCTTAGGGGATTTAGCAGAACAAAGGTCTGGGGGGCAGAGTGGGCATCCACCACATCATAACAGCATTAGCAGCAATTATTTCTAATTGGAGTGCATCTTGGCTGGGCTGCTACAAAGGCCTGAAATTCAATTGTGGTTTTACAATACCCATAAAATTGTCTAAACAAATTCAGATTCACTTGAGGCTATTCTGTGAGAAGAGACCACATGTAAATTAGAGGATTCTAGAGGATAATAAATAACAAGGTGATTTAATGGCTCTGGGGAGTGGATGCTCTCACATGTGTTTTATACCCATTTCCAGCTGAAATTTAGTTTTAATAAAGCCATGATCAAGAGCCCAGCACCTAAGTAAGCCTGAAGGGACAGAGGTCTGCAGGACCAGGACTGGGCACACTGCCCTCTAGGCTGTGTCAGCCAGCATCCTGGCCTCACTGTGCTGCTCAAAAACTAAGAAGAATCCTTGCCATGAGGAGGAGTTGATCTGGGTAAAAATGTGTGACCATGTTTGCTTTCCTTGTTTGGGTGATTTTTGTTTGTTTGAGGTGTGGTTTTACATTGGGATGCTATCTTAGCTCAAGCTGCCATTAAAATACCATAAACTCAGTGACTTCAATGACAGAAATTTATTTTTTATAGTCTGGAAGCTAAAAGTCCAAGATCGGGGTGCCAACTGATTGATTTTTCTGGTGTGGGTCCCCGTCCTGGCTTATGGACAGCTAGCCTCTCACTGTGTCCTCATATGGCCTTTCCTCAGAGTACATGCAAAAAAAGAAAGAGAGCTTCACCTCTCTATAATAACACTAATTCCATGATAAAGGTCCCACCCTTATAACCTCATTTCATTGTAATCACCTCCTAATACCATCGCATTGGCAGTGAGGGTTTCAATATATGAATTTGGGGATGACACCCATAATGGGTGTCAAGATTGAAGAGGAAAGCCAGGTCACACCTGACCTTTACATTTCTTAGAATCCTGATGCTGAGATGCTCACAGTTCATCCACTGAAAATGAACTGTTACTGGAAATGGAAATTTTTGGCTGTGTCAATAAAAATAAACACTTAGTCCGACTGTTATCAATACAAATGAATGCCTGCCAAGTCAAGTCAGCACAAATATATGGACAAAGCTTTCATCTGGAAAAGGGGAGGCAGGTGCTTCACATTCAGGTAAAGGGGGTAACCTGATTTAGCGAGTAGTCAAAAGTGCCCCTGAAAAAAAGAATAACCTAGCTATTGATTGATTAATTGGTACTAGGGATTGAAACCAGGGGCACTTTACCCCTGAGCCATATCCCCAACCCTTTTTTATTTTTTTATTTTTTATTTTGAAACAGGGTCTCATCAAGTGGCTTAGGGCCTCACTAAATTGTTGAGGCTGGCCTTGAACTTGCAATTCTCTTGCCTCAGTCTCCCAAGCCGTTGGGATAACAGTCATGCACCACTGCACCTGGTCGTAGTCTTTTATTAAGAGACTGGACCAGAAGGGCCTGGTATTTCTATGATCATTCCTTTAAGGAGTTTCTTTCCTGTGGAAGAGGCCCTCGTGGTATCTCTTGGCATTACCCAACCTGGTGTTTATGATTGATTTGATTAAGAATAGAAGGGTAAGAAAAGACACATTCCATCAATTGTAAGAGTATGAGAATAGGAAAATACTTTGAAGAGATTATGATTCAGGCCCAAGAGTTTATTTGCTATTTGGCAGAGTGAATTAGAGATACTTAAAAAAAAACTAATTCCAACCTCTGAAAGCACTTGAGAAACTTTAGGCCACTAAACAAAAACATGTGAGACAAGTTATCCCTTGCAGAGAAGCTGTATGAAGAGAGTGTATGTCAGTCTTGGCACCCTCAACATTTCCAGACTTGTGACCCATCATGGGCTTAACGAAGCATCCCTGGCTCACTTCCCTTCCCATCTGCCAAAAGATTTCCCTTTGCTTTCAGTGAACAAACCACAACTGGGCATTGAAGAGGGCCTCTTGCTCAGATTCCTCCTGCTCAGGTTCTTCTTTTCTTCCTCATAACCTTGCTACCATATTGGAAACCAAACCTGTAACAAGAGCACCAGCCATTGGGCTCTATCCCACCATGACAGCAGCTCTCTCTCCTCTCCATTAGTAACAACATTTAAAGAGGAACCTAGAATAATTTGTCCATATCTTCACCTCACATTGGCTCCTAAGACATTCAGCTTCCACATCCACCATGTCATGGGGATTTTTATGAAGATATTCAAGAATTGAATTCCACATCATATTTCACTTCCCACAACTGACATTGATCACTCAGCTCTTGATCCTGGTGACCCCTCTGGCTCCTGACATCTGTCATTGTTTATTCTTCAAGTTGTCAATATTCTTTAAGTTTTGATTCTTGGATTTCTCATTTTATAGTTTCTTCTGGGGGCTCTTGACCATGTTCATGGCTCGCCTAGACCATCCACACCAGAAATTCAAGTGTCATGTGCTAATTTTGCTTTTGTCTCTCACTTCCTTATCCAATTAGTAGTCAAGTCTCATCTACTCTACCTCTTAACCTGACAAGCATGTTCTCCACTCCGGCTCCACTGCTATAGCGTTAGTTCAGGCTCTGAACACCTGTTCCCTGTTGCTGCGGTCGTCTCCTGAGCAGCCTCTCTGCATCATGGCTTGCTCATTCTGTTAGGGAGGATTAGGTTCTTCTGCGATAACTGAGGACACCAATGTAACAAGAGCTTGAGGGAAGCAGAGCATGTTGTTCTCTGATGTTTAAAGTGTCTAGAGGTAGTGGTGGAAGGTTGGTAGGGTGCTCAATGAGTCAGGAATTACCATAGTGTCTGGAATGTCCCCCAAACGTCCATGTTTAATGGCTTAGTCCCCAGCTTGGCATTACGAGGAAGCACTGGAACTTTTAAGAGGTGGGGCCTAGTAGAAGGTCTTACTTCAGTCATTGCAAGCCCTCAAATGGGCTGTGGAATCCCAGTCAATTATCTTGCTCTCTTTCATTTCCCAGCCATTATGTGAGTGGTTTTGCTCCATCTCACAATCCCTTCATGATGTGCTGCCATACACCCAAAGGAACAAATGATCATAGACTGAAGCTTCTGAAACTGTGAAATAAAATGAACCTCTTTTCTTTGTAGGTCAATTATCTCAGGTTATTTGTTTTATTACTGGAAAACTGACTAACAGAGATCCAAGCTGCTTCTGTTCATTTGTTCAGCTATGCATGGGTTCCATCATTGATGTGCATGGTCTACAAGAACCATTGAAACCCAAGAAATAATGCTCACATTCTAGCCTGCAAGCATCCAGAGGAAGTAGGCACTCCCATTCCCTTTCAGAATAATCCATGGACGTTTCATATCCCACAAACATCATGTCCTTTGGCCAGAATTATCCACATGACTAAACTGATCTGCAAAGAATGCCGAACAATGTGATCTTTATTTTGCACTGCCATGAGTAAGGAGTGTATTACTGAGGGAAAGGTAAGAACAGAGGTTGGCTGTCAATTTCAGATTTCTGCCATGATCTTTCCCACAGATTTTTTAAAATATTTTTTATCAGTTGTTGAAGGACCTTCATTTTATTTACTTATTTATATGTGGAGCTGAGAATCGAACCCAGTGCCTCACACATGCTAGGCAAGCGCTCCACTACTGAGCCACAACCCCAGCCCCTTTCCCACATATTTATGTAACTTCCTCACCTCACAGCTCTGCCCAATTGCTGCATGCTTCAAAAAGTTCGAACTCTCTGGTTCTGGGCTGCACTGTCTATCAGATCCCTATCTGGCACTTAGTGGCCTAATGACCAGCCAAGTTAAAATGTAAGTGATTTCCTCCCATTACACTCAATGTATGATGTAACTCCAGAAGTAGGATAATTGTGATTAGAAAGAGAAAAAGGAAAAGGAAGGGGGAGGGAAAAGGAGAATGAGAGAGAAGAAGAGGGGAGGGGAGGAATTTTTGTTTCAAAATGGAAGAGGGGAGAGGAAAAAATAGAGATGGTCCACAGTGATACAATCTTGGTGGGCAGGAATTACAAGGGCTCTCTTTCTCAAACAACCCACATGGTTCTGCTTTGTGAGGCACCCTCTTGTCCACTGCCTCATACAGACTTGAAGGGTTCTTTTTTGTTTCATATTTTCCAAGGTCACAGCTGAGGTAAGCTTTTGCAGACCATTATGTTACCAGAGTCCTAGGCCAGAGGCCTGCCTCTGGGGGTCCAGCAAATCTGGTCTGGCCACTTGCCCCAAAAATCAAACAGAAAAGATAGTGGTGAAAAGCATGAAAGAAACTTTAATCAGTGTAGTTACACCAGGAAGACAAGAGGACCCATGTCCTAGTCCCTGTCTTTGAGGGGCTGACAATGACTGAGGTTTTATAGAAAGGGTAAGAGAGCAAGGGTTGGGGCTTTGCATAGCTGGAGGCCTTTCACAGCTACCAAAACAGGTGATCTTGTCTGGTGTGGTTGGCCCATCATTACCTCTGGATTGGTCAGGTGGGACCTTGTCCCAGATGAGAAAGTTGCCTGGAGGGTAGCTTCAACTCATCACAAGGTATTTATTGAATCAGACCTTATTTCTGGAATCCAAGGTGAATTGGAGCAAAGGAAATAGGTGCAAAATGGAGGCAGTGATGCCAAGTCTTTAATCCTGTTTTTAACTTCCCTTAAGACATTTCCAGGCACAAGTAAAGGGTGTAAGTTAGCAAAACAATTCCTGTAATAACTCAGAAGACTTCTGGTGTTTTTATTTCTTCCCACTCATTGGGCATTTAAACCACTGCCATAAGATCTCATCCAGATAAAATTTTAAGCCTGAAGACTCCTCTGTTCCTGGCACCGGCACTCTGCTCATTCCTGTCTCTCTCTCTCTCTTTCTGCCCTCCCCCCACCGCCCCCTCAGTAGAAACTCACTTGGGGTCATCCAAAGGCAAGGTGTAAGGGAAAGACCACTCATCATTTGGTACTTCTGCTGTGCTAGCTCTCACATGTGACAGACAATCCTTAATAGACAGTGCTGGCTCACAGTCATTTGGGATAAGGTCATCATCTGGGATCCAGATCCCACCAGGCACAGAGATCACTGGCTATTTCACCAGCTCCAGATTGCCACCCACTCAGTCAAATGAGCTTGCAGGTAGAGAGCCACTTAGAAAAGAGTTGCATTCCCTTATGCCTCTGTTTGCACACCATAGTCTCCAGACTTTATCTCTGAGATTCTGCTTAAAGCGACAGAATACCCAATCCACAAGGAAATTCTGAATTTGCTGTGTTCTTCCTCCTCAGGTTACTATTGTGCTCAGCAGGTGATGTATATCTTCCAAAGTAGAGGAGGACCAACTGAAACCAAATGTTTACACTGCCAACAAGTATAACTAGATTTTAAATATGTGAGAATTTGAGCACATTGCCACCTCCCTCCTAAGAACCTGAATTTAGTTAGTCCACATATTTCCCATGTGTTTCTTGCAGCATCCCTTACATCATACTGAATTCTACAGAAGTTTTCAATAACAGTGATTTCAGAACTATAAACATGTACCCTTGTTGGGTGAAAGTCCAGAGGTAGAAAAGCCATGTCTTCTAAGTTGATTCTGCTCTATGACCATTATTTTCCTGTTTTCAGCTTTATTGATGTCCACTCTAATTCTTACTGTCTTTTCTTGGTTGGTTATGCTCCAGGGACCTGGGTTACTGACAGCGTCTCACTCTGCTGCCTGACAGTATGTCCACTACCACTATGGTCAGGATGGCAGCCATGACAGCCACAAATTTAAAAGATTGGGAATCAATCAAAGTATGTACTCTAATACAATCTAATTGAAATCAATACCAAAAAGAAATAGCTGGAAAGAAAGCCCCTAAGTATTTGGAAATTCAACATCATACTTCCAAATAGCTCAGATCAACAAAATCTCGAAAGAATCTTAAAAATATTTTGAGCTAAATGAAAGTAAAAATACAACTCTCCAAAATGTGTGAAATAAGCAGAAGCAGTTCTTAGAGGGAAATTGATGTCATTAATCATATCAGAAAAGAAGGAAGCTCTCAAGACAATAAGCTAAACTTCCACCTTAAGAAAACAGAAAAACAATCTAAGCCTAAAGCAAGTAGAAGAAAAGACAATAAGAATTATAGTAGACATCAATAAAGCTGAAAACAGGAAAATAATAAAGAATATTAGTGAAATGCTAAGAGATAAGATTAAATGGAATCATAAAAAATGCTCAACTAAAGCTAGACAAATTGGAAAGAGATCAACAAAATTGATAAACCCCTACCCAGACTATATGAAAAACAAAGAAGACACCAATTACCAATATCAACCATGAAAGAGGGGTCATCACCACTGATCTAGATGGACATTGAAAGGATAATAAAGGGACATAGCAAAGCTAGTTAAATAATGACCATCCTTAATAGACATAAGAGAGGACCAGAGTTTTGAAAGGAGTTTGAATGAAGAATTCCTTTGAAGTGAATCCAGAGGAACAGAGACCACTTTATTTTCCTACTGCCCACCATCCCAGCACTCCTCTTTCTCCCATATTTGCGGGCATAGTGTACACTAGGTCAGTTGTAGAACTAGGATATGCAGCAAAAGAACAGGGACCTGGCAGTTTAAGGTTCAGACAGCAGCTTGCCACACTGCCAGGTGCAGTTGGGTGCAGTTATAGTGGGGGAAATGCTACTGTAGAACTTGACCTGTATCTACAAGAGTCTGGGGCATATGTGAATTCATTTGCTTATCTCCTGCTTGAAGAATTTGATCCTCAAGATACTGACTAGAGTTGCTTAATATGACAAGATCCAGAGAAAAGATTCAATAGTTGGTGAAGCAAAAATTTTATCTGGTGGGTCAGGAAGCCCAAATGGATGCTAGGGCCCTTTGAAGGAAGGAGGTTTGTCTACCAGGGAAAGGAGATGCCTGCAGAGTTTATAGATATGTACAGGTAGTTAGTGCAAACATACAGAGATGGTTATGCAGCTCAATAAGACATTCAAGCACCTCATTAGGGAGTAATGGAGTAAAGAGGCAGGGTTTCCCAAGACTTCATCAGAGAGAAAGCATTTGAATGCCTGTTGGAACAGACATTGACAACCACGTTTCTTCAACATCCATACCACCATCTTTATGACTTTATTCCTTCCTATTTCTTCCTCTCCACTGCCACCAACACCAGGGGATCGAAACTGTGAAGTGTGCCCAAACATAATTAGCAGAGTAAGATATAAAGAGAAAACCCAGTGGTGCTTCTCCATCTGTCCTTTCCCAGCACAGATCTTAAAGGTTCAGCTGAGGAAAGGATCTTCTCACAATTCTGTCAAAAGGAAAAAGGGGTACTCTAGCAGAATGCAAGAGTGAGGAAAAAAGGCCATTTCCAGATGTGTCCCACTGAATTGAGCCATTGAATAAACAGGTTCTTTTGCTTAAAGAATAAACAAATTATTTGCTTGAAGAATAGCAGAGGGAGTTGGACATTATATATGGTCATTTCTCAATATTTACAGCAGCTATGTTCTATAAAGTTGTGTGAACATTGAACTTTCCCTAGGGGAAATACAAAGTTAGATTCCTGAGAGCCTGGTCACATTTTCACCAACCTGTCAATACACAACTGTGATTTATTTATGTGTTCCGGTTTAAAGAACCATGGCTAGCAGCGCTATAACTCACGCCTGCAGGAAGGTTATCTAACACGTATTTTCTGCACAAGGCACATCATTGCCTCTTTGCATTCAGGAATGCTAAACAGTATGTTGGCACTATACTAAAAGTCCATGTTAAACCCCAAAATCATCAATAAAAGCAAAAAAAAAATGCATAAAAAATAAAAAATAAAAGTGGCACTAAGTAGTCCCTGAAAAAGACACTTGCTTACAACATGAGACCTCAAACAGGAAAGCAAAATATCACATTGTTCAATTTCAGCTGGCAATGTGTGTATTGAGTGAATAGAAATTTTTAATGCTCTTAGCATGTCTACAAATGACCACAAAAGAACCAGAAGATTTGGGAGTTATGAATAAATTTTAGCAAGTAGATTAATTCACAAATAAGGAATCCAAGAATAATAATGTCTACTCTATAGTGTTCTGGGGCTCCTTGGTAGGGGACCTAAAACACACATTTGTCATTACCTTGGTTACTAATATTGGTTAATCCAATACTTAAAGCTATATCACTGTTAAAATAAATCAATGTTTCTCTGATTTTTTAGCATTTTTTAAATGCCCTTACTAGCTTTTAGAAATTTCTTTTTTGTGAATCGCCAGTTCATACCCTTTGCCTCTCCCTGCTGGGATTGTTCATTTGCAGTTCCCTGTCTATGGTAAATACTAAATGCTTATTGATGCTAAACACAGAAAGTATTTTCTCCCATCCTATCTCACTAGTTCTGTCATTTTGATGGTTTCAAATGATCAGTCTTGTATAGTTTTATGTAAAAGGTCCTCTCTGCCCCTAGGTCATAATGACATTTTCCTACTGTTAATTTATACTTTTTAATATCCCATTTAGGCTTTCAATCCATCTAAAGTCCACCTTTATACATGGTATTCTGTAGAAACCCAGGTTTGCGTTCTTCATATAGTGAGCCTCTTTGTCTCTTATTATTCTTCTTCATACTTTAAGTGATCATATGTACCTGGATCTGTCTCTGAACTCTATTCTGTTCTGTTGGTCTGTATCTGCCCTTGTATCAATGTCTTTCTGTTTTTCTTGCTAGGGTTTTGTGGTTTCTTTCATGTCTGGTAGAAAAATCTTCAACACATTCTCTTTAAGATAGACTTAAATGGACCTTAGATCTTAATTCCTCCATAGGCTTTTTAGACATGTTTATCTTGAAATCTAGTTAACTTTTTTGTATCAAATATATTTATAATTCCTTCAGGAAGATTGATACCTTTATGGTATTCAATCACTTCATCACCCCATCCAAAAGCACAGAATGCCTCTATACATTTGAGTCATTTCTAATGTCTTTTAATGCCTTTTAATTTTTCCCCAAAGAGGTCTTATGCATTTTTTATTAATTCCTAGATAATATTATAGTTTTCATAGCTGTTGCTAGTACAATCTTATTTTTAATGAGTTTTTTTTCAAGTAGGTTATTAAAAAAAATGCTTTTGATTTTTATAGGCTGATTCCATATCTAGGGACTTTGCTGACTTGTCATTAGTTCTGAAGGTTTGTCTGTTAAATAAGTTGATTTTTTTCTAAGTTATGGATATCATTCATATTGCTTCCTGTCTTCATATCTATTTATTTCTCTTTCCTTTCAGTATTAGTTAGACTCTCCAGTAGTGGCAATATTGACCATCAATATCTTATCCCTCACTTGATTAGAAATGTGTACAATGTTTCTTCACTACATATAAAGTTTTCTATAAGTCTTCTGTTATATCAGTTTTATCAAGTAAAGTTCCCTTTATTCCTAGTTTTCCAAGTTTCTATGCTCCTGAGTATGATTTTTCAATTTTTTGGTATAATTTGTATAAAACTGGGATTAGCTCTTCTTTGATAATTTGGTCAGTTGTACTTGCGGAACTGCATGGGCTTTCAGATTTTTGGAATGGAAGGTCTTCAATCATTATTCAGTTCTTATTAGTTGATTCATGTTCTCTGTTTCCTCTTGCATTAATTTGAAATTGTATATTTTTCTAGGAATGCAGTCATTTCATTCAGGTTTTTAATAATCACATTTTATAATACCCTTTCATTAATTATAAATCTTTTTTTCTATAATTATTTCCCCTCCTTCTGTATTGTAAATGATGCTGAGTCCATTTCTTTCTCCTACACCATAGTACCTTTAATAGGAGTCTTTTGTATTTACTTTAACATCTATGCAACTTTTTTCTAGAAAAAAAAATCATTAGATCTTGAGATTTGGTACAGAAACTGCCTTTTGAATAGAGATGTTCGCCAGGGTGCCTCCAAGAGCACATAGCTTGGTTCTGGGTGACTTGGCCTGTTCGAAGCTGGGGTAAAGGCAGAGACTGCAGCAAGAAAGGTTTGAGAGTGGCCCACACCCAGAAAGGAGGAATGAGATGAAGAGATTAGAGAGTTAGAGGCTGTTATTATACAACTTTATTTCTTAATCTGTCAACAACAGCAAATGAGGTTTCTGAGTATGAAGACAGCATTCAGTGCTCGCTCCCACGCAGCACAAATTTAGTGGCAAATGTCACCATTCACTGCTGGATTTAACCTAAATCCTGTCTGGGGAAAAAAAATGAACCAATTTTTTAAACTCAGGATATAAACACTCTCTCTCTCTCTCTCTCTCTCTCTCTCTCTCTCTCTCTCTCTTTCTCCCTCTCTCTCACACACACACATTTAAATTTTACCTTATCTTGAGTCACCAGGAGGCATTGCACATCACCTTGGGGCTGCCCCTTTCCCTTGGCCTGATGTTCTTTTGTTCGTGTTACCTGCCTTCCCACGGGGATATTTCAGTTTTTGGCTCCTGATATAATATTGTCCCTTCACAATCATTGTGAACCCATTATCCAAGAATGTAAGTTCCCCTGTGCATGGACCCTACAGTTTATGGTCTGACCATTGCTCTCTGCTCTTATCTGGCTGGTGTTGGTATCTACCTGGTGTAACCCAGACAAGCCCTGTCCAGACCCTTGCTTTTTAAAATATATGAAATCAGAGGTTGCTTCTTGCTTTTAAATTTAACTTTTCATTGTAGTGAGAAGTGTTTAAATATGGTGCATTGAAATCATGTTCTCTAGGGGCTGGTGTTGTGGCTCAGTGGTAGAGTGCTTGCCTGGCATGTGTGAGGCCCTGGGTTCGATTCTCAGCACGGCATATAAATAAATAAATAAATGTGTCTATTGACAACTAAAAAAATATTCTTTAAAAAAATCGTGTTTCTAAAATTTTTACAATGAATGAGAAGTACTTGTGAAAATTGATATAAAAGGTTTTTAAATATATATAATCACAACAATAGCAAAGATTAAAAACTTTAAATCATTTGAGGGAAAATCTTATGGAAATGCACCAAAATTATCTCAGGTTTTACCTCCATGAGTAATATGACGATGGGTTGTTTTTTAATTTTCTCTCACCCATGTCTTTCAATTGTAATGAGAATGTCATAGATGCTTTTGGTGCCCCACCCAGACCTCCTTTACCCACTGATACCCCACCCACAGCTGCTGCAAGTGATTGCTAACAGTTTACTCCTGTAATCTTCTCCCAAGGCTCTTCCTTGCATGTTTTAGAGCCAACCACACCCATCCTAGTGGCCATTGTCTGATTCATGATACAATGAGGACAACTCTATAATGCAATTTAAGCTACAGAATGTCCTTCCACCCCTGTCAAGGCGAGACACTACTTGTCCATTTGCTTGCCTAGCTCTAACCTCATCCTATAAAACCTCCTTCACTGTCATAGATTTTTAGACACCACCCTATTTATTGGGTGATGTCTACATCACCGCTAGTATTAAAATTGCTAGTTTTGAGAGACCCTAAATCAGAAAGGGCTCTGTAACAGAGCAAAGCTACTGTATGGACAGGCCTGATTACTGGCCATGTGCCTCAAAAGATTTCATGACCCTAGAAGCCCAATTGTAGAGATGCAGGTGTAGCTCCAGATTTGTGGAGCACAATCTGGCTCTCCACAGGAGAAAATGAGCTGCTGGCATCCAACTGGGCATTGGTAGAGACGGAGCACTTGACTTGTGGGACATGGAGTAACGATGTGGCCAGAACTTTCCATAAGGGATGAGGACTCTCAAGTCAAATACAGCATTGATTCAATGAAAAATGGAAATGGTACATCCAAGAGCTTGGGCAAGACCAAAAAGCACAGTAGGTGCACAAACAGGTTCCTCAGGCTCCCATGTCACCTTCCACTGCGTCAGTGATGACTCTCCTTCTGCTCAGGCCTATAAAAAGTTCCCTATGACTAGGTAATAGAGGAGAAAACCTGACCTCTGTTCACAGATGGACTACTGCTCCACTGAAACCCCACTGAAAGGTGGGAGAGGTTAAAAGACAGTGGTGAATGGAAATCTTTCTACTGGGAAGAGCCTCGGGTAGTTTACTTGGCCATTTTTTTTAAAGAGAGCAGTAATACACAGCAAAGATATGCATGGTCTGTGTGCCGCAGAAAATGGCTTAGTGTGTGATGGGGGTCTGAAAGAAGCCAATTTACAGAACCAGAGGTAAGAAGGCCTGGAGAGAAGTAGATTGATAAATGGGCGTGGTTATGAAGGGTGAGGATATTTTATCACATGGGCACCAAAAAGTATCCCTTTAGATGAGGTATTAAACAACTAAGGAGACAGGTTGACATGGCTCATAGATATCAGGCAGTCTGTTGTTTTCTGTCTTCTACACCAGGCTTTGAACAATGGTTCATAAGAAAAATAACTATGACAACAGAAGATGAAGCCATGCATGGGCCTTACATGCTTCTCTTTCCTCATGGCCTCCCTTTCACTGAGGTGAATCTAAATACTGCTATTGCCAAATCTCCAACCTATCAGCTAAAGAGACTGACACTAAGCCCTGCGGTATGGCACTACCCCTCAAGGAGACAAATCAGGCCCTTGGTGCAAGTTGATGACATTGGATCCTTTCCTGGCAAGGACAATGGTGCATCCTTACAGCCTTGATTGTTTGGAGGTAATACCGCATATTATAAATGAAACAAATTGTTTTATTTTAAGGTATAGACTGAGGTTTATTTAGGAAGGTAGATACAAATTCAAAGGAGAATGTGAGCTATCTCCAGAGTGAGAACCAGCCCTGACTTGGGGTGTGGGGGTCCACTATTTATAGAAGGGCTGTATCAGGGGCCAGACAGGAGGTGAATTCAGGGTGGAACTGCACAGTTTTCCTGCACTTGCTTATTTATTCACCCCACACCAACCCTTAAAATTAAGGGGTCAAAGTCTCGGCAGCGGGGAGATACAAATTTTAAAAACGATTTTATGACAGAACTACAGATGTAACTATTCACAATATCTTCCTTGTCAAAAAAGTTATGCCTAAAGAGAATGTTAGTGAATTAGATTATGTTTATAGTGTTTGGAGGTTTTTTCCCCCATAGCAGTTTACACATTTGATTAAGAATATATTAAATATGAAAACCAAGAAATACTCTATTCACTTATCTAAAAATAATGATTTAGGATTTCTCAGATTTCTTCATTATAATTGGAACAAGTTTTTTGTTTAAAGAGACAACTCTTCCAAATTGTGTTTATTAAAAATCTGTGCACCAGCACTCTGTAGGATGAAATTACTGTTCAGTAAATATTCCCCTTCCTCCACTTTCCTTTTGGGGCAAAGCCTATTTCCATGCTCCACTGACCTTGCACTTGATTGTGTATCTTGCTTTGGACAGAGGAGTTTCCGTGAAAATGCTCTAAGCAGATGCCTAAAAAGGCATAGTATTGGGCCAGCTACCAGCATAAAGAAAAGCCTTCTCAGCGGGCCTGCAGACCTACATGCAAAATAATGAACAAATAAATGCTTACCTTTGTAAGCCCCTGAATTTTGGGGTGGCATGTGTAAAATATTATTGGGCAATAGGTGACAACTATAAACATCACCCACATGGTCTAATCATAACAACCAGTAAAAAGCATTCCCTTAAAAGTGTCTGAGTTGTCAAACCAGAAAACTTTAAAAGAACTTGGATAAGAGTAAACCTGGCACTTTATGGGTTATATTGAATCTTCTGAAACTGGAAGTTCTATCCATTATCATTTGTTCAGCTTGATATTTTTCCATCTATATCACACTTGGAAACCCAACAACAGAACCCTTGGACACTCAGTTGACATCAGAGAGTTGGAGACATGGTGTTGGAACACCTTGGACACCAACATGGACACATTGGTGTCAGAATAAGAAAAATTTTCTTTTGGTGTCAGGAGTGGCATGAGAAAGAAAACCACTCAGCACCTATCCATCCATAACACATTGAGAGCATTGTAGTCAGTGGGTACTGAAAGCACCCCTACACACACACATACACACACACACACACACACACACACACCTGGAAATTGTGGGTTGATGGGTTATGTGAAGATAGAATGCAGGAAACCTTAATTTAACAGATTTTAAAACTTTGTTTTCAGGGTATAGTTTATTTTTTTGATAGTTCTCATGCTTCTTCTTTACTCTAAGATTCTCTTCTGATGCATACAGAGTTGCTTATACCCTTCTTTTTTTTAAATTTTGTTCTAATTAGTTATACATGGCAGTGGAATGCATTTTAACACATTGTACACAAATGGAGCTAACTTCTCACTCCTCTGGCTGTACACGGTACATAGTCACACTGGTTGTGTAACCGTGCATGTTATGTCTGTCTCATTCCACCATTCTTCCCATCCCCACACTTCCTCCCTTCCCCTCATACCCTTCTGCGCAATCCAAGGTTCCTTCATTCCCTCCTGCCCCATTTTGGAGCAGCATCTGCTTATCAGAGAAAACATTCCACCTTTGACTTTTTGGGCCTTGCTTATTTCATTTAGCATGATAGTCTCTTGTTCCATCCATTTACCTACAAATGCCATAATTTCATTCTTCTTTAAAGCTGATTAATATTCCATTGTATATATGTACCACATTTTCTTTATTCATTCATCTGTTGAAAGGTATCTAGGTTGATTCCATATTTAACTATTGTGAATTGAGCTGCTATAAACATTGATGTAGTTGCATTACTGTAGTATGCTGATTTTAAATCCTTTCGGTATAAACTGAAGAGTGGAATAACTGGGTCAAATGGTGGTTCCATTCCAAGTTTTCTGAGGAATCTCCATACTACTTTCCAGAGTGTTTGCACCAATCTGCAGTCCCACCAGCAATGTATGAATATACCTTTTTCCCCACATCCTCACCAACACTTATTATTGTTTGTATTCTAGATTATTGCCATTATAACTGCAGTGAGATGAAATCTTAGAGTTTTGATTTGCATTTTTCTAATTGCTAGAGTTGTTGAACATTTTTTCATGTATTTTTGATCAATTGTATTTCTTCTTCTGTGAAGTGTCTGTTCAGTTCCTTAGCCCATTTGTTGATAGGGTTATTTGGAGGTTTTTGGTGTTAAGTTTTTTGAGTTCTTTATATATCCTGGAGATTAGTGCTCTGAGGTGAATGTGTTAAAAATTTTCTCCCACTCTGTAGGCTCTTTCTTCACATTATTGATTGTTTCCTTTGCTGAAAAGAAGCTTTTTAGTTTGAATACATTCCACTTATTGATTCTTGATTTTACTTCTTGGGCTTTAGGAGTCTTCTTGATTTTACTTCTTGCCTAAACCAACATGATGAAGATTTGGGCCTATTTTTTCTTCTAGTAGTCAAAGGGTCTCTGTTCTAGTGCCTAAGTCTTTGATCCACTTTGAGTTGAGTTTTGTGCAGGATGAGAAATAGAGATTTAATTTCATTTTGCTACATATGAATTTCCAGTTTTCCCTGCACCATATGTCGAAGAAGCTATCTTTTCTCCAATATATGTTTTTGGCACCTCTGTCTAGTATGAGATAGCCATATTTATGTGCATTTGTCTCTGAGTCTTCTGTACCATTGGTCTACCTGTCTAATTTGGTGCCAATACCATGCTGTTTTTATTACAATAGCTTTGTAGTATAGTTTGAGTCCTGGTATTGTGATGCCTCCTGCTTCACTGTTCTTGCTAAGAATTGCTTCGGCTATTTTGACAATATTGATTCTGCCAATCCAAGAGCATGGGAGATCTTTCCTATTTTCTTCTTCGATTTCTTTCTTTAGCATTCTGTAGTTTTCATTGCAGGGGGTCTTTCACCTCTTTGGTTAGATTGATTCACCAATATTATTTGATTTTTTGAGGCTATTGTGAATGGGTTAGTTTTCCTAATTTCTCTTTCAGTGGATTCATCACTGATATATAGAAATGCATTTGATTTATGGGTATTGATTTTACATCCTGCTACTTTACTGAACTCATTAGTTCTAGAAGTTTTCTGGTGGAATTTTTTAGATCTTCTAAAAATAGAATCAAGTTGTTGGCAAATAGTGATAGTTTGATTTCTTCTTTTCCTATTCATATCCTTTTAATTTCTTTCATCTATTTGCTCTGGCTAGAGTTTCAAGGGTGATATTGAATAAAAGTGGTAAAAGAGGGCATCCCTGTCTTGTTCCAGTTTTTAGAGGGAATACTTTCAATTTTTCTCCATTTATAATGAAATGTTCCTTCTGCAACTGGTTAAAGTACCAGATGCCTACCATTGGCCACTAATTTCTCCTTGATACCCCATTAGCACACCACTTTTCCCTGACTCACTTCCCACCTTCCTGACCACTCCACCTCCATGTTCCATGCCAGCTGACTTCTTCACCCTGTCTGTCATAGGTTACTGTGTCCAGCGGGCATTTTCAACTCCCCTCACACATCTCAAAACATATCATCCTAGGTGGCCTCTGACAGTAATCATAATTTACTTGGTATTGAGTCCAAAATATACATGTTGTTTTTAACTCCAAATCCACAAATTCAATTGCCTTCTTAAACAGAGCCAACCCAGTTTCTAAAATACCTCAATCTCAATATGTCCAAAATTAAACTCATTACCTTTGTCCTTCCATGTCTACTGAATCCATCCTCCCATCCCCTACTTCAACTGTAAAATAAACACCTGCAAAAACAGTACTGAGACATTCAGTAGCAAGTCATCACTGATTTCCCCTCTCCTTCACACCCCCACTCCCCAGTATGAGAAGTCTAGACTTAAATCTTCTAACTAGGAATGGGAGAGAAGGTATTCAGCAATTCAAAAAGAAGCAATGTCATTAATGAAAATAGAAAAATCAGAAAGAGTTGACTTACCATAAAAGTAGTTTTGAAAATATTAAACTGAGGTACTTACTAGTACAACAACCATGGAGGGATACCTAACAGTCTGTGGAAAATATGACATTATATACATTTATGTAAATTATGTATTTTTCAGAGTACTCTTGGTGACTATTAATTGAGATAATAGAAGTAAAAAACAGAGAGAAATAGTTGAGAGAACAATATTTTGGGGATAGGCTTAAATGTTTACATTGAATGTTTTTTAAACTTAATGAGATAATTATATAAGAAATAGACCTATAGGAGGGTGCAAAATTGTAAAATATATTGAAAATAAGAAAGGGAAGAATTGTAAGAATGAAACAGAAGTCCACTCCCTTCATTATAAGAAAAATGCCAAACAAAATTTGGATGCAATTCTGTTTTCACCTACCATATTAGCAAAAATAAAAACATTTGATCTTATTTTGTTAATAAGGGTGTAGGGGAAGAGGCACATACTTCCATGCATGACCACTGGAGTATAACTTATCTATTAGTATTAGAAGCAGATTAACCATAACAATTGTTACAACAATATTTTATTCAACTATTTCACTGCTGCAACTTAAAGACCCAACAAGAACAACTACTGAAGAAGAAAGGTTTATTTAAGGGACTTAGGGTTTCAGAGGTCTTAGTCCATAGAAGGCCAGCTCCATTCCTTGGGGCTCCATGTGAGGCTGAACATCATAGTGGAAGAGTGTGGCAGAGGGAAGAAGTTCACATGGTGATCAGAAAGCAGAGAGAGAGAGACTCCACTGTCCAGATACAAAATATATACCCCATAGCCATGACCAAATGAACCACTTCCTCCAGCACAACCCACCTGCTTCCAGTTACCACTCAGTTAATCCCATCAGGGGTTAAATCACTGATTATGTTAATGCTGTAACCCAATCATTTCTCCTCTCAACCTTCTTGTATTGTCCCACACATGAGCTTTTGGGGGACACCATATCTAACCCATAACAAACAAGTTGTAATAGTCATTTAACTTCTATAGCAAATTTCATAAGGGAAATTAACATTAGCCTGTTTATATGTCCAAGCACTACTGTTCAAGATCAGTCTTTGTAGTATTATTTGTTGTAATAAAAGACAAGAAAATTTTGATAAAGGTCAAGGTAAGTAAGTTTCAGTAAATTCATGAAATGAAATAATATACACATTACTAAAAAGAATAACTTGTATGTGTTGCAGTGATATTGGCACTTTTTAAGATGTGTACCACACAAACAAAAAGACTGATGTGCACATAATATGCTGCTATTTAAAAAGGAAAGAAAAGAAAAGAAAAGAAAAGAAAAGAAAAGAAAAGAAAAGAAAGAAAAGAGAAAAGAAAAGGAAAGAAAAGAAAAAGGTCTGTGTGGGAGAGTGGATGGGTATGGGAAGGTATACTTTTTTGCAGACTACCTCTGGAAACTTCTACACACACAATGGATAACAGAGTAACTTGGGAAATGGAGAAAAAAGTTTACCTTTGTATTGTTTAATACTTTCAATATGAGCAAATTTTTTAAAAATGAGAAGCTTTAGGGTTTTGTTTCGTTGGTGGTGGTGGTGGTGTGGTTTATCTCTTTTTTTTTTTTTTTTTTTTGACAAACTGATTTCCCTGCATCAACCAACCAACCGAAACTAGACATGCACAGAATATTTCTCAAAGTATCTTTTTAAATGTATAAATAAGATGACCAAAGATGGAGAATTTCTAATAGGCCAAAAACTAAGTGAAAGTAAGAGTCCAAGGAGATTCACTGATTGCATTTGCTGGACCCCAGGACTGAAAGCTTGGGTTTTCAAGTATGAAGTCTTTATGGCCATGCCAAATTGGGGAGTCCAGAACTAGATGTTCCTCTTAGAGATACATTCTCAGGTTAAAGGGGAACTTCAAATAACATTTGTTCCCATCCCCACCCTTGGCCTCCACCAAGAGACAGGAAGAATGTTTTCTTATTATGAAGCTTGGTTTATGGGAAAGAAAAATTTACCCCCGAGAACTAGTAACTATAAACTAACCTTCACACAGTTTTGTTGTCCAAATGTATCCAAAATTAGATATCTTTAAAAGTATTAAGCCAAGAATTCAGCTGAAAATACTCCAAGTTCTAGTTGCTCCAAGCTTGCAAATGCAAAAACTTTTTGGAGAAAACCACCTTTGAAACAAACCTCCTATGTGTCCCCCAGTTAAACTTTCAAGGAGCTGAACTTCAGCTCCTTTGTTAAAAATTATAAACACACAAAGGAGCAAAGCACTGAGTGAGAGGTATGCATAATAAATAAACCCTACTACATCAGATATTTAGAATTATCCAATATACAACAAAATAAAAATGGGTTGAAAATATTCTTGCAAGGAGTAGAGAACGTTAAAATAATATTTTTTAAAAAACAAACTTGTTTGAGATATAACTAAACAGAACTTCTAGACATTTTTAAAGCACAATGAAAATTAAAATATCAAAGAATGTATCTAGGTGAGTAAAGATTTAGCTGATTAGAGCACAGAATTGTAGAAATTCTCCAGAATCTAGCATAAAGAAATAGGAATAAGGGAAAGGAAGTTCCGAATGTCAAGTGCTCATACAAATGCCACAATAGAATTTAGAAGAAGAGAGAGAAATTGAAAGAAGTACAATATTTGAATGGATCATGACTAAGAATGTTCCAGAATTGATGAGCTGGTAAAGATACATCAATTCTCAGATTTAGAAGATTTGAATAACATCAAGTGTAAGAAATGAAATAAAACTATGCCTATATGTGTCATGATAAATATGCAGAAAACTAATGATAAAAATAATCTGAATAACTTGAGGGAAGATATCTAAAAGAGAGAGAGAATTAAGTTTTCTGCTAAATTCCCAAAAACAATTGTTGAAGTCAGAGTGAAATAATACCTTCAATCTGAAAAAAATTAACTGTTGTGTTAGTCAACTTTTCATTAATGTGAACAAAATACCTGACAAAAACAATTTGGAGGAGAAAAAGTTTATTTGGGACTCAGTTTCAGAGATTCAGTCCATGGTCAGTTGACTCCATTGCTCTGGTCCTAAGTGAGGAAGAACATCATAGTGGAAGGGTGTAATAGAGGAAAGCCATCAGCTCATGGCAGCCAGGAAACAGGGAAAGAGGAGCATGGGACAAAATACAATCCCCAAAGGCCAACCCATAGTGATCTAATTCCTCCAGCCATGCCCCACCTGCCTACAGTTATCACTCATTCAAATTATGAATCCACCAAATGGATGTGAATCCATTCACTAATTGGATTATAGCTCTTACAATCTAATCCTTTCACCTCTAAACATGCCTGCATTGCCTGACATGAGTTTTTCTGGGGGGATGCCTCGCATTCAAACTATAACAACTGTCAACATAGAACTTTGCAAAATATCTTTTTATTAAACAACAACCTCTTGAGAATTATCCCTTAAAAGATATTGTTAATAGGAACGAAAATATCTTTTCATTTCATTAAAAATGCCTTCTTAACAAAATGTCTTTTACACATGAGAATGAAATAAAATAATTTCAAAAAAATAGAAACTGAGAGAGTTACCATCAGCAAACCCTCACTAAAATAAACACTGAAGGATTCTGACATGAATAGAAAAAGATGATCTCAGAGAGACTGACAGAGAAGGTAGTGAAATGTCAATAAATAAACATTAACTGCACAAAACAACAAACATATTGTTTTGAAAGGTTCAAATAGGAGAATTAGTATATCCAAAACAATAACAGGTAGAGATGATCCAATTGGAAATGGTCTGAGGTCACCGTACCACTAGAGAAGAAATACTGATTTTAGATTTTGAAGAATTAAATACATAAGTTGACATTGCTAGCATTATTTTTTAAAGTAGCAATACTGTATAGGACTTTCAAAGTAATAGAAAAAAACTATGAATTATAAACATTCTGTAATTATCAAAGAACAGAATTCATAGGAAAGAGAAAAATGAATCATAGTAAAGGCAGCATCAAGGGACGGGGGGAAGATGCAGAGGCTGTGTCAGAGCTCTTCAGTGTATCCAAATCCTCACAGAATTAAACAAATAGGGCTGGGGACATGGCTCAGTTGGTAGAGGGCTTGCCTTGAAGCACAAGGCCCTGGGTTCAATCCCCAGCACCGAAAAAAAAAAAAAAAAAAAAAAAAAGCCTCCATCACAAAAGCAAGAATACATTTTCAACAAAACTGGATGACAGGCCAGGTGCAGTGGCGCACACCTGTAATCCCAGCAGCTCAGGAGACTGTGGCAGGAGGATTGCAAGTTCAAATCCAGTCTCAACAACTTAGCAAGGCACTAAGCAACTCAATGAGACCCTGCGTCTAAATAAAATATAAAAATGGGGCTGGGGATGTTGCTCAGTAGTTAAAATGCCTCTGGGTTCAATCCCCAGTACCAAAAAAATACAAACAAACAAACTAGGTGAGAAACCATCAAGACCTGCATGGTGTCCAGCTTCTATATGGGACAAAGTAGTAAGGAGCAACAGATATCAGACAGATCTTAGAACAAGGGACCCCCAAATAGCCAAAGAGCCAACATGTAGCATGCTAAAATGTGTTGCACCAACTTGAGAACAGCAAGAGAAATAGAAAGAGTTGACCCAGTTCTATGGAATGTCAGCATCCATGGTAGAGACAGAAAACACCGGAACAGCCTAATTCCCAACAATTCTACAAATGCACCCAGCAGGGCTTCTTTCCAGAATAGGGTCCAACAATTAGAAAAAACTTCCAGGAGTGGAATAAAAATTATATATGAGAAAAATAGCAGAAAATTAAAAAAAAAAGAAGTCCAGGTAAAAGAGGGGAAAGAGTCAGGAAATTTCAGAGACCAAGCCACTAATTTTTATACACTTCAAGAAAACATAAAAAGAATAGTTATGAATTTAGAAAGGCATTCTAAACACCACCATCCTCTAATATTCAAAGAAAACTATCTTCTCATTTTAAAAAATGCAACAGAAAACTATCAAGGTCAAATCTCATGCAGTTATTGTAAAGAAAAGAAAAAAAGAACATCCTTTAACAGAACAAGTCACACTGTAACTTTCTATTTTAAAATTAGCTAAAAATATGAAGAAAACAACATCATACAAGAAGCATAACCCACAGAGGAGAACTAGGAAAACTCAGAAGTAAGTTGACATACCTAGGGAGCAAATCATAAATGAAAGAACAATTACTTCACAAGTGAAGACTAAACTTGAAGTAACATAAGAGCAAAGAAAATACCTTGTAATTATTTAGTGGGACTATAAATTAGTACAACCACTCTGGAAATCAGTATGAAAGTTCCTCAAAAGACTAGGAATGGAACCCATCACATAACCCTGCTATCCCACTCCTTGGTATCTATCCAAAAGAATTATAATGAGCATACGAAAGTGATATGTGCACACCAGTGTTGATAGCACCACAATTTACAATAACCAAGTTATGGAACCAGCATAGGTGCCCATCAACAAATGGATAAAGAGAATGTGGTATATATACACAACAAAGTTCTACTCATCCTTAAAGAAAAATGAAATAATGAAATAATAGAATTTGCTGGTAAATGGATAGAACTGGAGAACATCATGCTAAGTGAAATAAGTAAGACTCAGAAAGTCGAGGGTTGACTCTCATATGCAGAAGCCAGAGAGAAAAAAAGGAGTAAAAACATGAATCTCTTAAAAATAGAAGGGAGATCAGTAGAGTAAAGGCAGGGGACTCAGAGGGAGAGACTAGAGGAGGGACAGGGGAAGATCTAGAAAGTAAACTTGACCAAATTTGCTGTGTGCATGTATGAATATATCACAATGCATTCCAATTTTATATATAACTATAACATACTAATTAAAAATAAATAAATCAATTAAAGGAAGACCAATAGAGTAGAATATGATTGTGGTTATTTTATTTTTTATTTGTTCTTTTTAGTTATACATAACAATAGAAAGCATTTTGACATATCATACACACTTCCCATTTTTGTGGTTATACGTGATGTGGACTTAGGTCATGTATTCATATATGAACATAAGAAAGTTATGTCTGATTCATTCTATTGTCCAACCCACTTCCTTCCCCCCACCTTCCCCCAACCCCATCTCTGCCCTGTCCAATCCAGTGAACCTCCATTCTTCCCTCCCCTCTGCCTATTGTGAGTCAGCATCCACATACCAGAGAGAACATTCAGCCTTTGGATTTTTAGACTTTGCTTATTTCACTTAACATGATAGTCTCTAGTTTCATCCATTTACCAGCAAATGCCATAATTTCAGTATAATGTGATTTTGAAATGCCTTCTGCTACTAAGGAAACTAAAGTTACTTGGAGACAATGTTAAGACTGGAGCATAAAATATACCAGATGTGCCTGTGAAAATTACTGTACCAGAAGTTACCATACCAAGATAGCTATCAAAGACCATGAGGGTCAAGTTGAAAGGACTTGGGAGTCCACTTGAAGAGACTCCCACTGACCAAAGATTGGATAATTAGAACTTCAAAAAAGTTCAAATCCATCAACATGCCAATAAGTTTAAACTTATGACTTTTATATTATTTCTACTTCTTAAACAAATGGGTTATCCTTAGAAGAATAATAGGGGAAAAAAGTATCTAAAACTGATACAGAAAGAGAACAAATTAATTGTTTATCCTACCTCTTCACTGTGAACTATACTACTAGGAAACCATATAGTAAAAGGTGGGTGGGGATGGAGCCATCCAACTATTTATAAAATGGGTCACTACAAGATGATAAAATGTTTGATAGGTTAATACTTATATTTGCCTGATGTGTCCTCATAATAGACAAAATTAACATATGAAGCTGTAATTGACCGAAGTAAAAGGAGTACTAGATTTTAACACACCCCCTTTAATAATTGATCCATCAAGAGAACAAAAAGAAATAATAACATAGTAGCCCTGAAAAGCAAATAAATAAGATAAATCCAACAGATGTTTCTAGAACAAGGCAACCAACAAGAAATGTATTATTTCTGTTCAACACATTGCTTAGCAGTTTAAAGAAACCAATATTCCTTATCTCATAGTTTCTGTGGGTGAAGAACCCTGAAGTATCTTAGTAGATCTCTTGTGAAGATGCAATCAAGCTGTCTGTGGAAGGTCATGGTCTCATCTGACCACTGAATGGGGCAGCATCTGTTCATTTACATGGTCATTGGAAGAACTTAGTTCCTTGCTGACTGTAGGCTTGAAACTGTGCTTTCTCACCATATGGGGTTCTCATAACCTGGCAGCTTGCTTGCCCAGAGCAAGCCATCCAAAGAGAAGAAAGAGAGAGCAAGTGAAAGCACCCAAGATGGAAGCCCCAGACTTGTTCCTTCTTTATTGTAATAGCTTTAATGATATATAATTCACATGCAAAGTCACCCACATAAGTGTACAATTTAGTGGGTTTTTATATATTCACTGTTCACAAAATTATGAAATCATCACCACAATTAGTATTAAGAACATTTTCATTATTCCAAAAAGACATCCCATACATACCTTTAGTTGTCACTCCCATTATCCCATCTACCTGCTCTATCTCTAAACAATAATCTGCTTCCTGTAACTCTAGGTTTTCCTATTCTGGACATTTTATTTAAACAGACTAATATAATAGTTAGTCATTTGTGACTGAACTCTTTTCCTTACTATAATGGTTTCAATATACATATATGTTGTAGCATGGATTAATTTTAATTCCTTTATAAGGCTGAAAAATATTCCACATTTGTTTACCCTTTCATTGGTTTATAAACTTTAGATTGTTCCCACCTTTTAGCTCTTATGAATGATGCTGGGGTGCACATCCCATGTGCATGTTTTTATATTAATATGTTATTTTTCTTGAATATATACCAAGAATAAATTTCTGGTTCAAATGTTAACTCTATGTTTTACTATTTCAAAAAATGCCATACTGTTTTCCAAAGTACCTTTGCTATTTTATGTTCCCTTTGGCAATATCTTAGTGTTCCAATTTCTCCACACCCTAACCAATACTTATTACCCACTTTTTTATAATTGTGATTATAAAGTGGTATCTCAGTGTGATTTGGTTTGCATTTCCATGATGACTAAGATGTTGACCTTCTTTTATTGTTGTTGCTGTGCATGTGGTTTGGTTATTAGCCATTGTGTAGTCTTTGGAGAAATGGAGATCTTTTGCCAGTGTTTTAATTGGATTATGGTTTTTATTTTTTATTGAATTGTGAGAGTTCTTTGAATATTTCTAGGAGCAAGTGCCTTATCACGTGTATGATTTGCAAATATTTTCTTCCATTCTGTGGGTTGTCTTTTCATTTTATTAATAATGTGTTCTTTAAAACAAACATTTTTTACTTTGATGAAGTCTAATTTTCTTTTTTTTGTTTGTGCTTTTGGTGTCCTCAGAATCCTTTCCCTGATGCCAGTTCCCAAAGACTTACCTCTTGGTTTTCTTTCAAAAGTTGTATACTATGATTATTACTATGGATTTTGGTATATTATGTAAATGATATGAGGCAAGAATCCAACATTATTCATTTGCATTGGGAAATTCAGTTGTTCCAATAACAACTGAATAATAACTGCTTTTTAACCCACTGAAGAATCTTAGCACCTTTGCTGAAAATCAACTGACCATAAATAACATATGGATTTATTTCTGGGCTGTCAATTTTACTCTATTAATCAATATGCCTATCCTTCTAGCTTTGATTAGTGTAGCTTTTAAGTAAGTTTTGAAATTGGGAAGTGTGAGTTCTCCAATTTCGTTTGATCTTATAAGATTGTTTTGACAATTTGGGATTCCTGAGTTTCTATATGGATTGTAAGATGAACTCATAACTGGGATTCTGATAGGGACTGGATCAAATAAGCAAATCAATTTGGGATGTACTCCTGTAGCCCAATGGCTCCTTTGATCCATTAACATGAGATGCCTTCCCATTTATTTAGATCTTCTTAAATTTATTTTAACAATATTTGGAAGGTTTCACAGTGAAGTTTTTGAACTTTTTTATTAATATTATTTCTAAGTACTTACTTT
Organism: Glaucomys volans; assembly: GCA_020662805.1. NCBI lineage: Eukaryota > Metazoa > Chordata > Mammalia > Rodentia > Sciuridae > Glaucomys > Glaucomys volans. The sequence continues at coordinate 379,567 of JAJEJO010005014.1, read as the reverse complement.
GTTATTTTTTATGCTAGCATAAATGTTTTCTTAATATATTTTTGGATGGTTCATTGTGTAGAAAAACTGATTTTTTTGTATACTGATCTTTTATCCCACAGCACAGTTGAACCCATTTACTAGTTCAAATGTTTTTAGTGGATTCCTTAGGATTTTCTATATACAAGTTTGTATCACTTATATATTTTACCCCTTCTTTTCCAATCCTAATTGGAAAAGGATTATTTTCTTGCCTAATTGTCTTGGATGGGGCTTCCAGTATGATGCTGGACAGAAATGATAAGAGTAGGCATCCTTGTGTTGTTTCTATTCTTAGGAGAAACCACCAGTTTTTTCAGTAATAAGTATAATGCTAGAAATGGAATTCAAGTTCTTTGTCTATTCACATTTTTTTGTTTCTTCTTGATTCAGTTTCAGTAGTTGTGCCTTTCTAGGAACATGTCCATTTCAACTAAATTGATTTCTTGGTATGCAATTGTCTTTAACATTCCCTTGTAATCTTGTTAATTTTTAACAGGCTGGTAATAATGTCCCCTCTTTTATTTCTAATTTTATTAATTTGAATCTTCTCTCTTTTCTTCTTGGTCAATGTAGCTAAAAGTTTGTCAGTTTTGTTAAACCAATTTGTTATGTTTATTGAACCAAAAGTTTGAGCCAATTTTTGGTCTCATTGATTTTCTCCTATTATTTTTCCATTTTGTATTTTCTTAATATTCTTTGTAGTCTGGAGAGAGACACCCTGAGCTAGGAGGGTGAGTGGGCGCTGCTTCAAATTCTACACATTCTTACTGTTCTTAACAAATTTTAGTACATTTTATTGAATATGTTTCTTCAGTTGTCAAGTGTCATTTGGACCTTTTCCAGAGACTTTACCTTGTTAAGATTTTTATTATAATTTTAATTCATTTAATTGGGATGTTGTCCTGGGGAGTTTTTTGAGTTGTCGTATCAGGAGTACCTCAGTTTTTTATAACCACATATTGGAAGTGATATACTATCTTTTTATCATATTATATTCATTAGAAGTAAGCCATAGATAATCTAGTTCATAGTTAAAGGGAGAAGGTGACACAGGGTGTGAATACCAGGAGGTGAGGATTGTTGGGGTCATTTTAGAGACTGGAATATATGTTATTTTTGAGCATCATGAAAGGTTTATAAAAATTCTTCACTAGCTGGACTATAAATTGAAGACTCAATAAATTTTGAAAGATAAATCTCATATAGATCATGTTCTCTAATCCTAAATAATTGTTAGAAATAATGAAAACGTATGAGGAAATTTTTATTTGGATTATAAAACACAGTTATAAATAATGCATGGGTCAAAGACAATTCATAATAGCAGTAAGGAACTATTTATATCTGAATATTATGAAAATATTACTGATTGCCAATTCATATGATACAGCCAAGGCAATTCCTTGCAAAGATGTGAGCATCTGTAGTTATATTACAGAAAAGAAGACTAACTGAAAATTAAGGAAGAAATTATTCAACTTAACAAGTAGAAAATAACATATAAGATCAACCTAAAAACAGAAGAAGGAAGAAAATAACAAGAATAAGAGCAAAAATTTGTGAGAAGTCTAATGAAAAATGGGATGGACCTACAGATGTTTCAAAGATTTAAAAATTAATTAGAAAACATTAAACAAACTTACACCAATAAATTTGAAACTTACACCAAAAAATTTGATGAGATAGACAACTTTAGAAGCACATAACTTGCCAAATTATATTTCAAAATTCAATAGGATCTGTAAATGTAGTTATAACCATTAAGGAAATTAAATAAGCTAAAAAAATCTTTCCATATGGCAAACATTAGGCACATATCACTCTATAGGTGAGTTTTACTGATCATTCAAGAAATATAAAAGAACATCCCCTACTCATTTTTTGAGGAAAACACCAAAACCAACAAGGGCAGTTTAAAAAGGAAAATCAGAAGCCACTATCACTGATTAGCATAGATGCAAAGCTCCTAAACAGCTATGACAAACTACACCCAGAAATGCATCAGGAAAAAAAACGTCCATTAAAACCAACATAGAGGTTCTAGGAAAGCAAACTTAGAAGAAAAAAACACTGGTTATCTCAATATATGAATAAAAATTGCTTAACAATAATAAGATACAAAAGAAATCCAACAAACTGAGAATAGAATGCTACCTTCTTAACCAAAAGAGTGGAATCTACAAATAAGCCTATAATAAAAATTAACAGAAAAGGAATGTGAAAAATCTAAAGATGTTGGAGTAGAGAAAAAGGGAAATGGTGGGACTGGGCTTCTCTGCCCACAGCAAGCACCTGGAAACACAAGCTCTAGAAGCAAGGAGCTGGATTCAGACCCAGATTCTACCCATTACAAGATTTGTGACCAGGGGAGATTATTTTTTTTAACTCTTATCTGTAATACGGAGATAACAATATTTACCCGATAAATTTGTTGTGAGGATTAAGTGACTTCTTATGGGTAACATACTTTGAAATAGTCTATCATACACTAAGCATTCAGCAAAGCGTAGTTAGCAGGGTCCTAGAGTATGGCTCTCCTCCGTCTTTGAGTGAAAAAACGTTTTCGTGTGTTATGTCTTCCTCTTACACCTCATCTGTCACTCTGATGCCTACGGATTTCCGTAGTTATTTTTCCCACAGAAGAATTTGAACCTAATTCCCTGGTTCCTGGACACACACACACACACACACACACCTTCTTACCACACACAACTCACTACCTCTAGGTAGCTTGAATGATCCCCTCAATGCACCCCACAATGCATCCAACACTCCAGCATATTGTTCCTCACTGTTACCCCTCTAACTTGCCTACCAGGTTGCCTTGCTCCTGATGTCTTGTATCTCAGTGTCCCATTCTGACTACAATCTCCTGTTCCTCTCTCTCACATTTACATCCTTCTCCCCTACTTCACCAGGTGCTTCCCCTCCTATCATCATCGTCATCCCATGTTCCTTTCTAATACTGCCATCCATGGTAATCATCTTCTTTATCACCTGAACTGACACCTGGCCTCCCGCTAGAAACTCACTGATATTTCTTTTTTTGATTTTCTACATGTTCCTTCAACTGCCTCTGAGGAAGAGTGGTCCCTGTGGTCCCTTCCTTTCATCACTGCTTCTACTCTTGGTGCCTTGCTTGGTGAGAGACAGCCATCTGCTTCATAAAGCAATGACAGTTATCCCTCCTTATTGTTTTAGCAACCATTACACCCATGGTTTCCAAATCTCATCTGAGGACCAACTCTTGCCCCAAACTTGAATCTCCGAAAGCTTGATGGACATCTGCACTAATCCCTCCCCCAAATTAGAGCAAGGTTCATTGTATTCTTCACTTCCACCCCAGAACCCCAGGAAGCACAGATGCTCCCTAACTTACAACAGCGTTGTTTGTGGATAAGCACATAGTCAGTTGAATACACCCTAAATCTAACAGGCATTAATATGCCTAACCTACCAGCCATCATTGCTTAAGAATGCAGTAGACTTAATCAATGGTTCCCCCAATCAGGTGGCTGACTAGGAGGCAGTGGTTTGCTGCTGCAAGCCCAACATTGTAGAGAGGATCATACTGTGTATCTCTAGCCCACAAAACAATCCAAATTCTAAGTATGGTTTCTACTGAATTCATATAGCTTTTGCAACATATGAACTAAGGTAAAAAAAATCATAAATAAAATCATCATAATAAATCCAGTATAATCTGTCATCCTTTATTCCTTCTCTGTAGTACTGAATTTTCCAATAATCAGATCTACATGTTCTTGGGGTAAAATGAAGGACACAAGAAAAAATTTGGGGGAAAAAATGGACTTTAAAATTGAAAGAAAATATATATTACAGGGGGTGGAAATTAAAAAACATTTTAGCTTCTATTTTATAAAAACATGTATAATGAAGCAACACAATTTGTTTTAATTTTTAGGGATCCAAAAATTCTCAGTGAAGTCATTCCCTTTTCTGTCAGCCTCTATTAATCACCAGTTCCTGACATTTGGTATTCTGAGTGTCTCTGGAATCTCAACCATCCTCCCACCCCACCCAATCCTAGTCCTAACTGCTACCCACCTAGTTCAATCTGCTTCTACCTGAAATTTTACCAGATTGTTCTCAACTATCCCATCGCCTGTCCCGTCATCCTGTCCACAGGACCTCTGCAGTGGCTCCTCTCAAGTGCAATTCTTATCAGTCCCTTGTAAAAACAAAGAGCACCTCTTTAGGGGACCACACTAACAGTAGGACAAAGTCTGAGCACTTACCATGATTCTCAAATCCTTCCTTGATATGGTCTATTGTTTCCCAAGTGTGACTTTCTGACCATGGCTATCAGATTCACTGGGAAACTACTAGAAATTCACATTCCTGGAATCCACCTAAATCAGAATTGCTGGGAGAGGGGCTCAGGATCTTTCTATTCATTAAGTTTCTCTAAGATCTCAAGCAGAGTAAAATGTGAAGACTCCTGAGACTCCTGCCTATTCTCCCAAGCTCACTTGTCATCTCTCACCAACAAGAAAGATGACTCTGGCCAAGTAGGCAAGGTGGTGCACGCCTGTAATTCCAGAGACTTAGGAGGCTAAGACAGGAGTATTGCAAGTTCAAGGCCAGCCTCAGCAACTTAGGAAGAATAAAAAAAAAAAAGGTCTATGAATACAGCTTAGTGGTAGAACCCTCTGAATTCAATCCCCAGTACCACTAAAAGGAAAGAAAAAGACAAGGAAGTAGGAAGAAAGGGAGAAAAAAAAAAAGATGTCTCCTAACCTTGAGTGCTTGTTAAAAATTACCTAGATTTTTTTAAACACTAGTGATTAGGCATCTCCAGAATAATTATCTTTAAAAATCTGGCAGTTAAGTCCAGGAATTGGTCTATTTAAAAAAAATTTAAAAAAAGGTATTGATATTAAAAAAGAAGGTCTCCAGGTGAATTTTATGGTAGCCAGGATTGAGGACTACCAACGCTATTTAACAAACTGCTCTGAAAAATACCCACATGTCTATCATGTATCTCACCTCCATTCCTTCGCTTTACCATTTCTTATCTGGAATGCAGCTCTACCTTGAGATTTTCTGAACTGATTCTTCTTTATCTCTTGAGATTTAGTTGAGGTAGTGTTAATTTCAGGGTGCTCTTGCTCACTCCTTTGCACAGGCTGGATTCACTTTCTCTGGGCTCTCTTTATACCCATTGCATATTCTTATATTGAAATGAGCATAATTGTTCAAGTAATATAATTCTGTTTCTTTATATCTCATACAAATAAGTTTTGAACTCTGTAAAGGCAAAGACCATACATAACTCATGCATCTTTGCATCCTTTGAACTTCACAGAGCCTAGCCTAGTAGATACTGAATGATTTTTGAATGAATGCATGAAAAAATAATGACTTAATCTGATTGATAAAATTGTATAAGGGTATACTGTTACCCAGTAGAGCAAGAGATTTACAGTAAAGTTACATGCTGGTAAGAGGAGAGTATTTAGGACTGTGGCTGCCAATCATCCTGAGATGAATCTAAAAATCACCTTTTACAAATACAGGAATAAATTTCTCTACTGTAATTAAAATATTGGCTTAACTGCAAAATCCATCCTATGTTCAAGAATTTCGGATACTGTAGGGCTGTAAGTAATATGCCAAGACCCAAAGGGGATTTAGTAACTGTTACAATGAGTTGTCAGCCCTTTACACCTTAGTGTAAGCTAAAGCTTTAAAGGCAGGATAAGGGCGCCATCTACTGAGCAAACAGCGCATAACAAGCAGTGAGAACCAGCGATTTCCCATTTTAAAATTGTTCCTAGGCATTGACCTCCCTAAATACTTACTCTGTCCACCACCCACCTTATTAAGCATTTTCTAGATTTTTTTTAAACATTAGTATTTAAGAAATACTACGTCTTTACGTCTACTTAATAAATATTTCACACCCATTTGTAAAGACATCACACCCTCTTCATATTTTCCTTAAAATGTGTAGATTTTTTTTTCTAAACGTCTTTAATTTTTTTTCTATAAAAATTAGTGGATAGCGAGCTCCAAAGTCTAGACTGTTCATCATTAAGAAACAAAACTCCCACTTGCTTCATTAATAAATTTGGAGAAACTAAGAATTTTTGGCACAAGGCAAAGTGCAGAAATGTTCACATTCCTTAAGGGAAAATGCAAACTATGTGCAACTAAATGCAACGTTGAAGACTTTGGCAGAAAGGCTTCATGGGCATCGCATTGGATCAATAAAGTAGATAAAATTACCAGACCAGACTGATGGATTTTCAGTCTAGACAGCTGGGGGCCGGGAGAGAGGGGGCTGCCACCTAAAACCCTCTCCTAACTCTCTATGGACACAGCATGGAGAATATTCTGTAAGTTGCATGAGTTATTTTCTCAAGACCCTTTTCTTGTACACAAGAGACTCAGTATTCATATAAGGGCTGAACCAAACACACAGAGCTGGCTTAGTGACACCCCTGATGAGATGTCCTAAAAGCCCAAACATAAGTAGAAATGGTGTTATTGAGCACTTTATCTTATATGCCAATCATTTTATCTTACATCTGGGGCATCATTTAATCAAACAATCATAGCAGGTAGATCTATAAAGGGAAACTTTTAAAATTAACAAGATTTTTAATTGACACATTTTAATTGCCTTAAGTACAGGTGATGTTCTGATATGCTTGCAGTGTGGAATGATTAAGTCAAGCTAATGTATTCATCACATTGTTTAACATTTTTATGTTAAGACACGTGAAACTTATTCTTTGTTATTTTGACATATGCCTTATGATTGACTACAGTCACTGCTATACTATAGACCTCAAAATACATCCCTGCTTTCTGGTTGAAATCCTATACCATTTGACCAGAAATTCTTCCATTCTCCTGCCAGGCCATCTGCTTGGCCATCCTCTGGTGACCATCATTCTACCTTCTACTTCTGTTAATTCAATTTTTTAAATTCAGAATATGAGACCATTGTGTCGTGTCAATTTTAATGATGAAGAAAAAGACACTGGGAAGAAGTGAAGAAACTTCTACACTCATGCATCTAATAAACAGGTGAAACCCTAAGAGCAATCTCTTTGACTCTAATATTGAATTTTCCCATACTTGTCCAGGTTGCTTTGTAAGGAGAAAACAGACAATCTAGCTAAGGAAAATACTTGTGAACAGTATTTGATACTGAAACTCTGATACTTACATTAGACATATTGAGTTGAATGAATCTCCATTCATTAGAACTCTGCGATATCAATACAGTAGTGTTTCTCAAAGGACATGTATGAAAAAGCTAGTCCCTCATAGTGCTCCAAGAAAAAGGGATGCTTCTGGTTCAGTTGGGTTTGGGGAATGCTGCATCCAAAACTCCCTCTTAAAGAATGCTGTGTGTGATAGTATGGTAAGAACCCTGAAAATGCTCTGTTTAAATTGGTTTGTCCAAGATTTCAAGAATCTTGGAATTCTTTTTCAAGTAATTTTATTGATTCTTTTTCAAGTAATTTATAAAATTATGGAATTTTCATGTAACATATTTAATATCCCGGTGAAGGTCAACTAGAAAATGCTGCCCTAGCCAGTGGGTCCATGATGGTTTTTAGGCAGGGGAATGCTTTGTTTAGATTTTTTTTTTTACTTTGAATAGGATGGTTTTATTTGAATACATCTAAAAGAATAACTCTTGAGGTTTTGTTTTAGTCAAATTTCACTTTTTTATGTATTTTTATTTTATGTATTTTATTTTATTTTCACTTTTTTGTGTATCTTTATTATGTATTTTTGATTCATTGTACACAAATGGGGTGCAACTATCATTTCTATGGTTGTACACAAAGTAGAGTCACACCATTCGCATAATCATACATGGTCATTGGGTAACGATGTTGGTCTCATTCTATTATTTTCATTCCCTCCACCTCCTCCCCACCCCTCATTTTCCTCTATACAATCCATCCTTCCTCCATTCTTGCCTCCCTCCCACCCCTGCCCCTGTTATGTACCATCATCCACTTATCAAAGAAATCATTCAGCCTTTGGCTTTTGGGGGTTGGCTTATTTCACTTAGTATGATATTCTCCAACTCCATCCATTTACCTACAAATGCCATAATTTTATTCTTCTTTATGGCTGAGTAATATTCCATTGTATATATACCACAGTGTCTTTATCCATTCATCTATTGTAGGCCATCTAGGGTTGGTTCCACAATCTAGGTATTGTGAATTGAGCTGCTATAAACATTGATGTAGCTAGTTCACTGTAGTATGCTGATTTTAAGTGCTTTGGGTATAGGCCAAGGAGTGGAATAGCTGACCCAGCTATCCCAGTTGGTTGTTCCATTACAAGTTTTCTAAGGAATCTCCTTACTGCTTTTCAGAGTGGCTGCATCAATTTGCAACTCCGCCAGCAATGTAGGAGTGTACCTTTTAACACAAGATTTTGGATGGGGTTTGGGGTGGGGCAAGAGTTGAATTTGAAAGGAAGTCAGGACCTGAAATAGGGATAAAGGGGAATGAGGATTAGAGAGACAGGGACAAAAATGAAGAAATATTTAGAAATTAAAACCAATACAACTTAGAGATAGATCAGATGTGGGAGAGAAATAAATGACAAATAAACCACAAATTTCTAGTTTGGATGACTGAATAAATGCTGTGCCAAATATGTAAAAGAACTGGTTTTACTTTCTAAATCCAGTGCTTCCTAAACATACCTATTCCTAAACCTCTCCCTCCCCAAGACATTCTATAGAAGTAGCATTCTACAGAACACTTTCAGAATCATTGCTATAGGAATATCAGAAGGGCAACCAGGCCAGGCAGGGTAGTGCACACCTGTGATCTCAGCAGCTTGGGAGGCCAAGGAGGAGGATCACAACTTCAAAGCCAACCTCAGCAACTTAGCGAGATATTTTCTCAAAATAAAATTAAATTAAAAAGGGCTGGGGATGTGGCTCAGTGGTTGAGGGTCCATGAGTTCTATCCCTGATGCCAAAAGAGAGAGAGAGAGAGAGAGAGAGAGAGAGAGAGAGACAGACAGACAACCGGCAACCAGCCCGGAGAATCTGCATGATATCAGCCAAGTTCTATGGGGAAAATCCTAAGGATAAATGAATTTTGCTCTGCAAATTAATAGTGTCAACACAATTTAAATGGACACACCAAGGAATACACGTATTTAACTTAAGAGAAAAACTTACATTTTGGTTCCACTACATGATCTAGAGCAAAGGATTGGAAAACTATACCTCTCAGGACAAATCCAAGCCATCACCTGTTTCCGTATACAAAGTTGTATTAGAACACAGCCACGCTCACTTATTTACACATGACCTATGGCTGCTTTCATGCAATGATAGCAGCACTGAGTAGTTGAGACAGAACCTGAAAATCTTGCAAAGCTAAAAATATTTACTATTTGGTCTTCTAAAGGAAAATCTTGGCAAACTCATGCTTAATACACACACACACACACACACACACACACACACATGTTAAGATCAGATCTGAGATATATATGGCAAATGCACACACTGAAATCTGGGAATATGAACACCTATAGATTTCAACTCCAGTTTCCTCTGGCGATACCAGCTAATGACTACAAAGGAATACAACAATGAAGCCCAAAGTGTACATCTCTGGTTCTGCCTCCCACTCTACTTTCAGAGATTGAGAACTCCATCCCAAGCATGCCTACTAAAGTTTCTGACTGCAGCCCTCCTGGTGGCAACCACATGGCTTCCCTCAGTTCTCCCCCTCCCACCTTCTCATTGCCTTCCATTTCCCTGGCTCCCACTTTCCAAAGTGGGATAGTCCTGCTAGCTACCCACACTGCCCTCGTGATCAGCTCACTGGCACATTTCATGGGCCCTTATCAGTTAGGAATGTGTTCAGTGGCATATAACAGAAATCCCTACCACAGAGGCTTAAACAGAATAAGAGTTTATTTATCCATTCAAGAAAGAGTTCAGCAGTAAGGGTCCCATTGCTGGTTACAAGCCAGACCGAGAAACAGAGAAGGAGGATAAAGGGCTACAGGAAGCATTTCAGCCAACATTATTCTTTTTACAAAAATGTTACCAATAATCCAACCTAATGGTTCCCACTATCATCTCATTTCCAGAAACCGGATCATACAGCAACTTTTTCCTGCAAGGGGATCTGAAAGGTAAGTGCTATGGTTTAGGCCTTCAATGTCCCCAAGGCCATGTGCTAAAGGCTTGGTCTCCATCCTGTGGCACTGCTGGGAGGTGATGGAACCTTCCACTAGGTTCCACACCTAGTGGAAGATGGGCAGGTCCTTGGGGTGCCCTTGAAGGGTTCCTGGAACCCTTGTCCTGTCCTGTCTCTGCTTCCTGATCACCATGTGGCCTCCTCTGCCACATGCTCCCTGCCATGATGCTCTGCCTTGCCACAGGCCCAAAGCAACATGACCAAGAAACAGGGACGAAAACCTCCGAAAGTATAAGCCAAAATAAATCCTTCTTTCTCATAAGTTGTTTATCTGATGGATTTTATCACAGCAAGAGAAACAGATCAAAGGGAGGGTGTGAGTTGTCCATCCCTCTCATAGAGGAAATGAAAGGACTTTGAGTATGGCCTTTGGAGTAGCCAAACCACAGTATCTGACTCAGTGCCTTTGATTTTTTCCACTTTCCGACATTCTTTCATCATTGTTTAGGCAAGAGAAGACAATGTCCCACGCTCTTCTTGGCACCTCACTTAGAGGTGGGCCTCACACAGTCCTGTTGGTCACATTGAGCAGCTCACAGGAGATGTGCAGGCTGTGACCTCATGTGTGCATCATAGCCTCCTTTCCTTATGAGAGGGAGCGTGGAGAATTTCATACTACAGAACAATCCAGGCAATGTTAGCTTACTGTACTGACTCTGCCGTCCTCTCCCTTCCTTCTTTTTCTAGAGCTTGTTACTGAGGAAAGTTTGTCAGGTCTCTTTAAGACGTGCTTTCCCATATTGTCCCTGGCATCATGTCAGTTCATCTCTGGGAGGTTTCCTATCTATCTCCAGTCATGGCTGAGTCTGGATCTTACTCTGGAATCTTCACAAATCAAAAAAAGTGGAATGAATGAAAATAGGGTTTCAGAAACACCTGTGCTCAGAGCTACAAAAGGGAGTATTGATGGAACACTTGCCATTTGTCACAGGTTTAAAGTCTCCATTTCAATGATAAATATTTTGTCTGTTTATAAAGTAAATCAGAAAGAAATTATAGGAAATATGGTGATGAGTACAACATCATGTTCACAAGTTTAATAAGAATCAGTACTTGGATGATTGAATAGATGATTGGTTGGTTGATTATTATCTTTGGTTATAGCATATGTTAGGAAATAATACAAAATATGTAAATTTATTGACTATTCTAAAAAAATTATTTGCTTTGAAATTAGACCAAATTCTAAAGTCTCCAAATTAGACAAACTATACTCAATTCAAATGCATCATGAAAAAAAGTGTACCTGTTTACAAATATATTGCATTTGTCATATGTGAATATTAACTGTGAATCTATTGAACATTATAGCATAACAATTAATTTTGATGTAGAATATTCAAATTCAGTTCATGTGTATTATCTCATTTGACTTTCACAATTATTAATTCACCTTATTTTCTCTAGACTCATCATCCACCTTAAGAACAGGGTTGCCTTAATTATAGGCAGATTTTAAGAAGTACTGGCTAAGATCTTTCTATATTCCCAAAATAATTTTGCAATCTTCTTACTAATGCTTGACACATTTTCATAAGAGATAAGTATTTCATCACACCACTAGAAATAAGACCAATGAAAATTTCCGTGGGACAGATAAAATATATTATTCAATTTCACAGGAAGGTATGAACACAGTGAATAAGAACTCAGGCTTCAGCCAGATGGGCCAATGATCCATCTTGGGCTCAACTGTTGTTGACTATATTTCTCAACTGTAACATGGAATAATCATTATCTCTTTCCCGTGGGTTTTTTTTTTTTTTTTCAGGCTTAAATCAAATTATATTTACAAAGTACTTAGTGATCCTGGCAGCTGGGAAGGACTCGAGTAAATGCTAGTTGTTCTTGTTCTTGTTTTTATTTTTGTTTTTGGACTGATGGAAAAAGAAAGAGTACAAAGGGTCCCAAGTTATCTGAAGGGAAGGGAAGACATATTCCACAGAAGAGAAAAAGGACACCGAAAGAAGAGAGAAGTTCCTGCCGCACATACGGGACAAATGGCCTAAACGTCTCAAATTTTTGATTGGCCCATTTGGGCCTGCTGAGGGCGGGGTGGGCAGCAGCTTCTGACTCACTTGGGGAGGCAGTGCAGCAGTACACCACCAGATGGCAGCATGGAGCCACTGCCATATTCACCCTTGGGCAGCACCGCAACTCTATCAGGCTGAAACCAACTTCGCAAGAATTGATTCACAGCAATGGAAATAGGAATGTTCCCAGCCAGACTCACTCTGTTGTACCATCTAACCCCTGAGCACTGATATTCCTGAAACCCTATTTCCATCCGCTTTATCTCACTCCACTTCGCGGTTTGGGAAATGTAGATAGACCAATAAATCTAACTTCCTTTAAAAAAAAAAAAATCATTTTTAATGCAAAGGAAAGAATTTCAGGGTCCACTTGGAAGCAAACAATTTGACCACTATTTCTAAACCCATAGTGGCTACTGCTAAGTGTTATTAAAACAAAGTATCCTTTGTCATGCTTAGAGGCAAGTCACATTTTAACAAGATTAGTCCAAACGCAAAGATGCCTCAGAAATCCAATGGTTTTTTTTCTGCAAGACAGCCAAGCATCACTTCATCAATATTTTCAAAACCAATTTTCAGATACTAAAGGGAGTCATTCAGATAAAGTTTATTTCACCCCAAAACACAAAGTCTTTGTGAAATTTCATCATTGATCTAAAGGATAATTTTCCTTTCTAGCTACAGATAGGAATAACATTAAAGTGATTTATCACAGATTAAGATTCTACAGGATCTTTCTGAATTCATTCTCCAATTCTAATTGGAGGCTAAATTATTCCAAGGAGGTTGAAAATATACATGTGGTCCCCAAATGCTAGAGTTTCTCCTTGGCTCAATAAATTTCAGTCAATAGATAAGAAAAATACATGTATCCAAATAACTCTCTAGAAAGCATGCATATGCAGAAGCTGGAAACAAGATATTCCAGTCTGAATTATATTTGAATTTCCCCCAGATCTGCATTGTTATTATAATATAACCTGGCCTGGTATTGCAGTTATGTGTACACCCCTTTTCTCTAGAGGTACCACTGAGTTCAACGTGGATTGAACATGAGTTCATGTTAAGGTAAATAAGCATTTTAAAAAAAATTTAACAGTGATATTACTTTGAGCTGAAGAAAAGTATCGACCACTGAATATATGTCTTACCTTAAAATTAATAGCACCAACAATTAACTTGATCAGCAAGATTAACAGACCACAGCATGTGCCTCCAGTCACCATGCACCAAGAAGGGTGGAACAGCATTGAGATGGTACATTTATCAAAAATATGTAATTCAATTTCAGTGATGAAGAAGCCACAGATAAACACAAATTGAGGGAAATTCTACAAATGACCTGCTCTTTTCAAAACTATCAGTCATGAAAGGTTAAAGAAGGATGAGAAACTGATCTAGATGAAAGAAGACTGAAGAAACACTAAACCAAGTGCAACATGTGATCCTGGGCCAAGTTTTTGATAAAAAAAGAAATGCTATATATGACATTACTGAGGCAATTGCCAAAATTCACATGATGTCTATATATTAGATAATAACCATGATTCAAAACAAAATTTTGCTTTGGGTTATTGTATATAATTATATAAGTGAATGTCATTGTTCTTAAGAAGCATACATTTCAAGTATTTAGGAGTAAAGGGCAGTGCACTCTCAAGTGATTTGGAAAAAAATATAAAATTATATGTGTAGGAGGAAAGAGAAAGAATGTGCAAATGTAGCAAAATGTTAAACTGGTAGATCAGAATAAAGGGTATGTAAAAGTCCTTCTCACTATTCTTACAGTGAAAATTATTTTTCTGTATGTTTACAATTATTTCAAAGTGTAAATTAATCCATTAGAAATAATAATAACCATATGGAAGTTCCAAGCTAAGATCAAGAAAAGTAATTTTTACTCTATTATTTAATTAATAAAACACATGCCAAAAAAGGGGGAAAATTCAAATATTTTTTGTTGTTGTTTAGATGGACAAAACACCTTATTTTATTTATTTATTTTTATGTGGTGCTGAGGATCACACATGCTAGGTAAGCGCTCTACCCCTGAACCGCAACCCCAGACCAAAAGGAAAACTGTAATAGAAAAAAATGCACAGTGTCCACCTCATTATTCTGCCAATGTCACTTGTCTACCGTTTTTCCTCCTGTGTCTTTATGTCGTGCGTCTTTTGTAGACACTTCATGGCTGCTGCCCTCGGTTGCAAGCCTCCATGGTGTCTTAACTGGAGATGAAGCTCCCCCTTCCGCCTGTACCCTGCTCGTCTGGTCTCACCAAAGCAGCCAATGTGCATCTTTTGTATTTGTCATTTATTGAGGGGTCAACAAACTTTGTTGAATGATTGAGTGAATGAAGGAATGAATCATAGTGAAAATACCATTCCGTCATTTGCGTTTTTCAGGTAAGGTAAATTTTAACAACATTGCACATAGTCACCTTTTAAAAAAAAAAAATCACAGTAAATATTTTAGCAAAATACATTATGAAGTGTCTGGCTAAATATTTTAGCATTTGAAAACACGCAAACATTATTTATTTCAGTTAAGTCTAATCTAGGTCATATCAAGAATTCATCTTCTGCCAAATTAAAAAGGAGATCAAATGTCCCCAACTCTTCCATCAGTCTCCTCTTTACACCCCTTCCTAGCTATCTTCCCAAATTCTATCTTACACAATGGTTCCCTACCAGAGCATTTCTGAGTTCCAGTGGCAGATTTCAAATCTCTAAAGTCAGATCAGATTTTTTGCTTTAATTTCTGGTTTATCTGGAGCTTCCTGGGTCTCAATGGAATGGCGAGGTTATGGAAATCTGCAAGTCAAAGTGTGGGAAGCTGATAGTGAGCATGACTATGCCACTCATTAGCTATCAGTCTTTAGCAAATTGCACAATCTTTTCTGTTCTTGATTTTAAATTAAGTAAAACAGTGTTGGGATTAAATAATTTCTGAAACCACTTTTACCTCTGAAATGGTATGATTCCAGTTCCATGATTCTATATCCAGGATAAGTGTAATAATCAGAAAATAAAAAATCAGGAGTGGAAACATTTTGAAATGCAATAGAATGTTAAATATGATTATTATGAAAGGCATAGGTTTATTTTAAAACTTTGTTGCAGAGGACAGAAGATGACTTCCCTCACACAAACTGGTGGAAGAGAATCAGGTAATTACAGACTAGAAGTTTTAGAAGATGATAAATGACATAATAAAACAGCTGACCATGACTCAAACCAGCTCCGATTGAGTGACACATCCCCAAATGCTGTAATTAAATACCTCGGAAACACTTCTTGCAGTGAGTAAACTTTTCTTCCTTTATACTTTCAGTAGCTTGGGAAGTACAGTCAATTTTAGGTTACTAGATCAATGGTTCTGAAAATATGGTCTACAAGTCTAGACCAGAGATCAAAGCAGCTCAAACGAAGCACAGAAGGATTATGAACAAGTCCAGCCTCAGGAAAGGACCAGGCTGGCTGAGTGGCCTTTCAAAGGTCACACAGGATGCACAGTGGACTCACTCCCAGGACACCAGGCTGGGTATCTGAGGGCCATGTTGTTTATCCATAAAACACTCCTAACCAAACACTGAGGAGCTAGTCTCCGGTGCTCTTCTTGAACTCATGGCTGCATTTCACCTCTATCTCATACTTCATCTCTGGGACTGCCTGTCAGCTTGGGTAGGTGATAAGCAATGAGACCTTTTGCAGTACTTGAGTTCTTTCGTCACTCTGGGGTGGGATCCAGCATGGACACCTCCTGCCTCACTGATGGAAGTAAAGTCTCTCTCTAATGTGAGTCCAGGGAATCACAATCACAGGAGACTCTTCAGACACACCTTTCAAGTGTTCTTTTCTTATTTTTATTTCTTTTCAATGATGGCAGGAGGAAAACAGAGCTGCACATACCTCTGAAGGCAATTTGAAAAGTTAGCTTTGCAACACCTTGTACATGTTCTTGGTTCAAACTCATATGCCAAAGAAAAAAGTCAATCCTCACATAAACATTCAACAACATATCTCTTCTTGAATTTTACCAGATAGAGTATATAGATTAAGGTGGACTCTCATGATGGAAGATGACTCCCTTCAGTACGGCTACTGGCAATAATAAAGACAGACTTGTTACCTGTTATGGAGATTATGGGTTTCCCTTTTATCGTGTGATCGAGCAGAGTGAACCTACCAAAACCCCTGTATTGGCACTGCAGTAAGCCATCTTCAGCACACCCCGCCAAAGTTAGATGAGAGCCAAGTTTTCTCAGTTCACCTGTTCTGAGCAAAAAACACTCTCTCCAAAGCCTTAGTATGCAGAGAGATAGCAACAGAACTTGCTGTTACATATCCCCTTGCAAGATTTTCTTATGAAAAAGATACAAGCCAGGCACAGAGGTGCATGCCTGTAATCCTGGGGCTCCAGGAGGTGGAGGCAAGAGGATCAAAAATTCAAGACCAGCCTCAGCAACCACTTAGTGAGACCCTCCCTGAAAATTAAAAAGAAGGACTGGGGATGTGGCTCAGTGGTAAAGCACCGCTGGATTCAATACCCAGTACCCAAAACAAAACAAAACAAAAAAACACACATTTTTCCTATTAGGTACAAAGCATCTTCAGGACAAACAAGAATGTAAATTCCTGAGTCTTGAGGTCCCCTTTATACACTCCATAAGTCCTTCCTAACCCTAATGGGACTCTAGACTTTTTCAGGTCTTTCAAGTTTTTTGTCATCCACAATCTTCCAATGAAATGCAAGTGTTTTCTTATCAATTCATAAGTTTGAGAATTCCTGACGTGGAGATTTGGATTTAGAAGGATGTAAGGTCTGAGACCCTTGTTCTAGAGAAACAAGACCTATTATTTAATTTGTGAGATCATTCACAGGAAGGGGAAGTCATAGAAGTCGTGATGTTCAGACCAACTGAATCTGGATCCGTTCTTTAACTTACTAGCTGTTTGAACGTGGGCAAGTCACTTCACTTCTTTAAGACTCCATTAGTTCATCTGTGAAAATGTTCGATAAGAAGCTTGACAATATGCAATCAATACATCTCAGCAATTATTATCATTATAAGTTCTGCTGTGAAGGTGCTATGGTTAGAACATGTTCCTCAAAGCTCATGTGTTAGGATCTTAATCCCCAGTACAACTGGTGTTGAGAAGGGGGACCATTAAGAGGTGATTAGGTCTTGAGGGTTTCATTTTTTATGAATGGATTAATGTCATCACTGAGTGGGTTTTGTCTGTTTGGTTTTGGTACTGGGAATTGAACCCAGGGTTGCACTGAGTCTCATCCCCACTCCTTCCTATTTTTTATTTCAAGATAGTCTCACTAAGTTGCTAAAGGTCTTACTAAATTGCTGAAGTTGCATCAGCCTCAGGAGTCACTGGGATTATAGATGTGCACCTCCACACCATACACATAGGTGGGCTTCTGATAAAAGAATGAGTTTGGTCTCTTCCCTTTCTCTTCTCTTCTCTTCTCTTCTCTTCTCTTCTCTTCTCTTCTCTTTTCTTCTCCTTTCCTCTCCCCTCTCCTTATATATTTGTCCTCCTCCTCCTCCTCTTCCTCCTCCTCCTTCTGCTTCTTCTCTCTCTATGTACATATGTATATTTGTATATATGTGTGTGTGTATATATATATATCATCTCTATATATCTCTATCTCCCTCTCTGCCCATGTGATGACTTCTGCCATCGGATGATGCACCAAGAAAACCCTCAACCTTGACCTTCCCAGCCTCCAGAACTGTGCACCAAATAAATTACCCAGTCTATGGTATTCTGTTAAATCAACACCAAACAGACTAGAGGCAATGACACATAATGTTGAGGCTCGTGTGTTCTGAAATTATACTGCTTGAGTTAAAATCCTAACTCCATTTCATACTAATTATGTGACTAGGGAAAAATTAGTTAGCCTCAAGTTACAGGTTTTCTCCTGCAGTCGGGGATGAGGGTTGTTATGAAGAATAAATGAGAAGGAATAGCGATATATCCATGGAAATTATGTGGCACAGTGCTTGGTGTATACTAAATGCCTCAAAATATTAGCTGTCATTATATAGCAATGCAGTCGCGGCAACAGCAGCAGCAGTGTTTGTAGTTTTGCTCTATTTGGGAGACAACTTGTAATTATTAACTGTGGAACACCTCTGAAAAATGTTCTTGGCAGAAATAATATTCTCATTCCTGACTGAAGCTCATTACAAATCCCCACTTTCTCTGAACAGTAAAAGGAACTTCGAAAGAAAATTCTGGATGAACTGGATATGCACAACCAGGAATATTCTAGATGGGAAAGCATATATGTTCCCTCCTGAGCTCTTCTGTTTGATTTATTAAAATTCTTTCTTGTGTCATGCTAATAGTTGGGATAATAACAAAAATTATGATAATTCCTACCCGCACTTCTAACAGAAAATTTTCACTGGCTTCATATTATGAATTTTAAAGTATTATCTGAAGTATTACCATTTATTCTCAGGAGACACTATTACCTAATAGTAGTTCAAACAAACCATTAGAAATTCAAGCAAAACCAAAGTAAAGTGTATGTTAAATGCTCTTCCATCAATAGTCTTAGGTAGAACATCATAGCCCTGGGCCATTGCTGAATATTTTTTCATCTCAGTTTTCCTCCTTTGTGAAAATAGGGAACTTAGTATCTGTCTTCAAAGTTGTTACTGAAGTTCAGAAGAGAAAATCTTGAGTTGATTTTTTATTGAAGTTGTTGTACAAATTTAAGTTATTCTATTTCGAAGTGTGAGTTCACTAACGCACACTAACGCGAGTTCAGAGATTTTTGTTCTCACTCATTGAAAAATACCTTATTTGGTAGGTTGGTCGGATTACCCCATCGGGCATGACTTTGGCTTCCCTTCAGGAGGAACAGTCAGTTTAGAACATGCCACAAGGTGTTCAGGGTGCACATCCGTATTCTTTGAGCACAGGGGACTGTGCTTCCACAGCTGGAGCCTCTCACAGGCTGCCTGAGAATTTTAACAGGTCTTTTCGGAGCTGTGCATTCGCCAAAATATATATTGACATGATAAACCACAATGGATTTAAGTGTTTAAAGTCAAAAATACACTTTTAAAAATAAGTACTTAAGTTGGCTGATTGAGCAAAACTACCTGGATGCTGAATTGAATTTATGTAGAATGAACCAGAGTAAACTCTTTCATTTTAACATTTTGCATTGAAGTAAGGAAAGCCAAAGGGGGGAAAACACAATGCCATGAAACATTTCCTCATTTCTACCTTATGAAACAATTGCAACTTGTAACAGAATTGTAGAGCCAAGCCAACAAACCCTGACAGTCTCTGTAAAAATGTTTAGATTCAAATTAAAACTAAATGTGCTTCCTATGCCCCTGGCTCTGTCGGCTTCTTCCTGTCTTAACGCTTGTTTTTTACATCTCCTATAATTCCTTTTCTGGTGCCCAGAAAATCTGCTGCAAAAGAATCTCCCAAGCTTAAAGACAAATGGCAAAGCCACTTTAGGTACCG
Source organism: Glaucomys volans (assembly GCA_020662805.1). Classification (NCBI taxonomy): domain Eukaryota; kingdom Metazoa; phylum Chordata; class Mammalia; order Rodentia; family Sciuridae; genus Glaucomys; species Glaucomys volans. The sequence goes on along the minus strand of JAJEJO010005014.1, from coordinate 359,770 downwards.
ATTTTTCTTTTATTTATGCTGTATTTGTATGTATGTGTTAAGAGACATGTTCAGTCTCTCTTCCTTTAGTTATGTATAGCTCGTATTACACTTTCAGTCACCTGAATTGTTTTAATTTGGGTGGAATATTGTGAAATATTTTGATTTGAACAACTTCTTATATGAGCAGACCACAGAGAGTGAACTCCAGTGTTCTCAAGTGTGGAGGTGATTTTGCCTTATTCATTGCATTCATTCAGACATCACTGCATCCAGCATGTCCTGAGAAGCCATATGCAGTTGGCCTTCCATATCTGTGGGTTCCACATCATGGATTCCACCAACCACAGAAGGAAAATACTTGAACAAATTTACATCTGTATTGAACATGTACATACTTTTGTCTTGTCATTATTCTTAAGCAATACAGTATAACAACTATTTACATAGTGAGTACATTTATAGTAGATATTATAAATAATCTAGAGATGATTTAAAGCTTACAAGAGGATTGCATAAGTTACATGCAAATATTACAGTTTATAAAAAGGACTTGAGCATCCACCGATTCTGATATCTGCAGGGGTGCCTTGGTACCAATCCCCCAGGGATGCTTTGGGATATTTTGGGAACTCCTGCCCCTTATCACATCTTTCAATGTACATGTTCAATACAGATGTAAATTTTTTCAAATATTTTCTTTCTGCGGTTGTGTTGTTGTATTATGTTTAAGTTTTCAAGCACCAACTTGGAGCTCCCCTTGGAGCTTCCCAGGGGAGAAACCTGGTTTAACTAGATAGGTAGTTAAGAAAATTCTTGCCCCTCGTCACATCTTTCAACCGGCACAGTGTTAATGAAACTCAGATCACACTAGGGGTGGCCCTGGGAAGATCTTTGAATTTGCAGAAAGTCTCCTCCATATCCCCTAAATTTGTTTTCTAGTCCAGGGATGGGAATAGGAGAGGAGCACCCCACGTGGCATAAATTTATAGCAGTAACTCAGAGATTGCTAAATTCTCCCTGTTGCTTAGATGGGCCCTCCACATTTTGAAACATGGACTCATTTGATATGTTGCCCCTATCAGAGAGGAAGATCCCCCCAAAAATATGGTTATTATAGCATGTCCTCCAGCAACTAGGATAATAGATGGCATGCTTCCTAAAAGGGAAAAAGTGTTTCCTCTGCTGAGATTGTTCTAGTCCTCTCTCAAACTAGTATCTGGATATTTTATGCCAGTCTCCTGGTCACAGTTCCAAGCTTGACCATGAATCCTAGAGAAAAGTGGTATACTGAAGCAACAATGTAGGAAATTGGCATCGTACTCAGCAGATAACTGAGTTTTTCAGTTAAGGTCTTAGAATCCCTGTGGGTGGGGTTTTTTCTTCAAAGATACTTAGCATTCTAGAGATTCAGAATTGAAAATGTTTTTGGACTTCATGTATAGTCATTGCTTATTTTATGTATGACAATATACCTACTCATTCCCTGCTGCGTGTGGTTTTAAAGTTCATTGCACTTACTCATTGTCCTGGCATCTCTGGTGTCTTTTGCTGCCTGTACCCTGGAAAGCTTCAATGACACTGTGCACTGGTGCATTTTCTCTACTTCAATAAATAGGATTTCCAGGTTCTTTTAAGACCTATCCCTCTATATCCACTTCAATTTCCACGTTCTAAATCCCTGGAGATGTTCATAAGAAAGGTAAAATCAGATAGTAGCAAGAAGTCAAGTAAATCATTAATAATCAATCTATTGGTTTGAGACAATAATTCAAATACTTTACATCCTTTGGGGAACAGCCTCAGTTACCACATGCCATGCTGAATACTTCCATACCCCAGCTTCCTGATCTGCCAATATCCCTTCGTCTCACCCTTGAGGCACCCACACCGACTCTTCTTTTCCTTGCTTGCTTTCCTTATAGTCCACTATGGCAAAAATTTTACATTAAACTTTGCCCATGTCATTCTTGTTTATCTCTTTCCTTTCCTTTCACATTCCCCATTCCCCAGAACTTTTATTTAATCTAAACACACTCATTTCTTTGGCCTACTCTAACCCATATTCTTTAAAAATGCCTTCTCTCTTTTTGCTACTCATTTTTAAATTAATTCATCCATCATTTATTTTATCGTTTAGGAAGTATTAAGAATTTCAGAGCCATAAGTGTTTCTGGAGAAAGGTCTCTATTCAAGCTAATTATCATAATGCTCTGTCTTTGTAAATATGCAGTTACTATGTCTTCTTGAAGATTATTGAGTTGCCAAACCATACAGTCTCATTCAGCTAGTCCTCTCCCTTAGAGATTCTCAGATACTGAAATAACTATCATTAGTCTTGTAATCACTCAGCACTATGGAATTCTTACTCAAGGCTGACTTAGATGCTATTTTGGAGCTCAGCAGCATGGAGATAGGTAGTATTTATCTATTATTCTAGCAAATAAAAATCAAAATGTAAAATCCCTGATTTTCCAGATATATACCCTGCTACTTGAATGGAGATTTTATGAGCACCTTTTTGCTTTCCCCACTCCTCAAAAGGCAGGAATAGAGACCAACAGCAGCCAACATTTACCAATGCTTCCTAGAGTCCAGTTACTGTGGAAAGCTTCTTGCAACATCATCTTACCGGACGAGCAACCACTTTCTGAGGCTGGCACTTTACAGTTACAGAACATAAGACTTTTAAGCTTAAGGAATTTTTCCAAAGCCCACAGTTACAATGAAGTAAAGTGAGATTATAAATCTAGCCAGTGAAACAACAGAGGCCACACCTCCAACCACCAACGATGTACGTCCCTCCCATACCATATCTTCTCTCCTCAGTTCTTTTCACCTTCTCTTCCATCCCCTGATATCAAAATTGAAAAGTGGACAGGAAGAAATGGAATTAATCAAGGAGATAGTAAAAGACCACAATCCTAGCGTAAATGCTCTTGCCCCAGGTTTGGTTTGGGTTTCCTAATAAGTAAAGAAATGTAGTTTCTTAGGGTTGTGAAAGACATTCTTCAAAAGTGGGAATTATATATAGATGTTGTCAAGGGATTGGAATGCTGTTCTACAAGGTGACATATACATTTGAAGTGAAAGAAACAGAGAGATGAGATGACATTCTGGTTGCCAAGTGTGTGCACTATAAACTGAAAACACCCTCACCCTGATCCACAGCTTCCCTCTTTAAGGAGCCCATATATGTGTCAGGAAACTTGTTAGTACAAGAAAATAACAAAACCAACCTAACATATCCAGGAAAAATAAAAATTCCATTTTGCAGTCATCAAGACCTTTTGCCTTATTATTTTCTCTTGCTGTTTCATGACATAAAGCATCTTTTGCTAAGGTCCCAGCTCACTATCACTTCAATAGCAAGGTGGACAGGACACATAGAATTGATCATTTTGAAAGATTTCTTAGAATCAATGAAAAGGTGTCGTGGACAATCAGTTATCTGGTAAATGGTACTGGTTAATTTATAACTTCTTCCTAAAATATAAGGGGATGTACCTACTGAATTATTATTTTTTTTTGTATTCAAGTTCAGTAAGTATGGGTGAAATTTGAATGATAATTTGAATAATGATCACAGTCAGAGTTGCAAAGGAAATAAAAGACAAGGGGGAGGTAAGGTCCACCTGGACAGAACAGTGTAGAAATACGGAAACTGTACTCAACAGGTTGGTTATCTGAACTGCATGGGTCTTAGACCTGTGTCTGCAAATGAAGAACACTGACTTCACGGGGTCATAATGAGATTTAGATATGCTCATGTTTCTGATAGTATTTTATAAACTACGAAGTGCTGTTCAGTGTGAAGATCCATTATGGTCTCTGCTTTTGCAGTTTAGGGCATGATATGACATAGGATTTCTATATATAATGCAGGGACAAAATGATAAGCACCAACATGGAATTGAGTGTAGAGTTAAGGAGAACTGTACTCAGTGCTAAGATTCAGGGGGTGGAGAAGGAGGGGAAGCTGCATAAGAGGTTGAAGAGTTACTTCAGAACAGGACTAGGTGAAGTACAATCAGCATACAGAGAGACTTCAGTGGAAGTGAAAAGAGATTAGAGCTCATTTCTGAGGAAAAGAAGGACAGCTTTTAAAGAAGAGGGTTCTGGATCGTAGGTAGTGGAACAATCTAGCCAACGACCAGTTGTATTATGTGTGTCATGCCCTGAACATTGATGAACAATATTAAGTTTCTTCTGAGTGACTTGGTAAATATTTCCAGTTCCACAATCTCCCCATTGCTTGCCAGGGGAATTTTTTTTGTTCTTGCTTACTGGAGACTTTAGGTGTGTACAAGGGAACTGGGATAGTGGCAGAATGTGATTGAGAAGGAAATGAGAAGGAGAGAACATTCTGAACCAAATTATAGGATGAAACCATAAACTGAAAGGAGTAATATAAAAGAACCATCAATTGTAACCTTTCCTAGCAGAAATGGAAAGGTTTATTTTTTATTGTGGTGGGTTTTTTGGCAGGAAGGTTTAAGGGGACAGTTAAATAAGACAATTGTTGTAGTCAATGTTAAAGCTTTACTATAGTTGACAGAATTTGCTAAGGCCTTCACTTTTTACAAATAAACATATACACACCTTTTGAATATCAATAATATCTGTTAGTACAACACATGGGAGACCTTTTTTGGGTTTCACAATAAACCTATAAGTTGTTATTTTCTTAAGTACATGTTTCACAGAAGGAAAAGTCCTCAGTGATTAAGTAGTTAACTCAAGACCATCCAGGTAATAGGAGGCAGGGCTGGATCTCACACCCAAATGCTATACTCTTTCCACATCCTACCATGTTTTACCTTGTGTCCTAAGCTAGACTTGTTAGTTTAGATTCTGGCAGGGGGACCTTTATTTCCATTGTGAACGGTTGTTTCTCTTTGATGGATCATTGTGATCCATAGTCAGTGTCCTGAATTCAATGGGATCACTGTCTTCCTTTCTCAGCATCTCATTGGTCTCTATCATTTCCTCTGTCTTTCCCTGCTTGAACTTCCTCATAGGCAGCCTGCTCCCTTCCCCTAAGCCTACCAGTAATGAAGTGCAATGCTTTGAAATGACTCTTTTCATTTCTTTAGGAAGCCTACCAGGACTTGGGGAAGAAATTCAAGCTGGTCCCAAGCCTACTTGCTTGTGGTCATCAAACACAGAGATAAAAGTAGCAAGCAGAAAAACTGAGTACACAGACCTGGGTCACTATTGTAGACTGGGAAAACTTTTGTAGGTGAATAGATTTTTAAATGTAATTGAAGAGTTTCCCTAGAGGAAAAGGGGTATTCCAGAACAGACTTTCATTTCATTGCATAATAGCACCATCCAGTTGTCAAAAGAAAAGCCCAGCCACTCTGAGGGAAATCCAACAGACTTCAGGGGTGCGGGTGTGTGTGTGGGGCAGGTGGGGGGTTTGGTTAATGCAAAGGCAGACTGGATCCAGGCCTCCCAAAGCCACTCCATACAGTCACAGGACTCTCAAGCACTGTCTTACACATGCAACCACTCCTAAGATTGAAATTTGTCAATGGAAATTGTTCTTTTGTTTATAACTGAAAAGCAAAACAATTCTACCTGTTAGCTTCCCTTCTGGAAAAAAACAAAAAACAAAACAAAAAACCACATTTGATGTTTAAGCTACATTTTATTGCTTATTCTTCTGCAAAATAAAAACACAAGAAGGAAAATTAAAGAGTGAACTTAGGAGACTTCATTTGTCTAATGTTATCCGATCTAACCATGCACCCCGCTGCCTAGGGCACATGGTGTGGTTGCCATAGTAGAGATGGTGTGAAACGAAGAAGTACTAGAAATGCTGAGTGGGGATGCCAGAAAGGCTTTAAGAAAGATAACCTGTGAACTGAGCCTCAACAGAAAGGAGACAGAACTGCAGCAGTAGGGGTACCGCTTATTCAAGTTTAGAAAACAAGATGCCCTTAAGGTGGTAAGGGTGGCAGGAAGACACTGTGTATAGAAGGGATATAGTTATATTTATGTCTCTCTTGAAATCTAAGATCACGGAGGATAGGGACTGGGTTTTGGCAGTCCAAAAACAAATCCTTCATAACTTCCTACAAGCTGCCCATTTTATGTGTCAGACCTCAGGGAATTTTAAATCAGGACAAGGAATTTGGGGATTAGCCTGAGATGGTGGGCAGCTCTTTGGAATTTTAGGGAAGGAATTATTGCATTTCCATTTGAAGAAAATTCACCTGGTACAGTAGAGAGAAGGAATTGGAGTAGTACAAGAGTTGATGTGGTTAACAGTTAAGTAGGTTTCAGGGATCCAGGATGATTGTAATAATCTGTCTAAATGTCTCCAGAACTTTTTTAAAGCACAAATTGGATTAAACTCTCTCCATCTCAAAAATCCTTCATAGTTTTCTTTTACAAATAAAGTCTAAAGTACCAAACAGCATTCAAGGTTCTTTGAAATCTGAATCCATTCTACCTTTCTTGCTACCTTCCTTTGAATTCGCTGGCTTTAACCAGTAAGGACTTCTCAAATATGTCACCTCTGAAGGCTACTTCATGCTTTTTAAGGGTCCCCATTCACATAGGCATTTTCTACGAGTCCTACGATGGTGCTACTTCATTCTTCCCTGAAGCACAGCGAAGTTCTTTGAAGGCTGGGATGGTGCCTTAGTATCCACATTCCTGTACCTTGTTACCCTCAAATGATGGGCACTTGGCAAATATTTATTGAGCAGAATTGAACTGTAATAGCAATATTTGTACTGGGACTATTTCATACTTTTGAGCTCTAGAAACCACAAAAAAAGTGATCCATTTAACTACATAAAAACATAAAACACTGTATAGAAATTTTTAAAAAGCCAAAACAGAGGAACTGAGGAAACTGAGGAACTGAGGTTGCTTTTACATACAGAATATGTATGAAAAAATACATATACCAAAATACATACACCAAAAATTTCCCAAATCATTCACACCAACAATCTAAAAACAAATGGGCAAAGGAAATAAATACACCAGTTCCATTGTTCACTCATCAGAGTGACAAGGAGGAAAGAGGTTTTAAATGCCAGTGGGACTGAGGGTGTCAGGAAAGAAACTCACAGGCTTCATTTATGGAAGTGCTTCTCTTTGGAGGGTAACTGTCAATATTTACAAAATTCAAAATGCAGAAACCTTTAACCTAGGAATTCCACTCTTAAAGAATTATTTTACAGATAAAAATATACAAGACAGACCAAAGTAAAAAGCTGATTGTTGCAACCTTGTTGGTAACAACATACCCATTAACAGATTGGTTCAATAATGGTATTCTGCACAACGGAAACTTCAGCCACTGACATAAATGGAGTAAATCTATAATCACTAACAGAAAATTATCCCAGACTGTGTCATCAAGAAAAAAAAATAAGCTACTATATATCTCACGTACTAAGATGTTTCCTTCCTGCAAAGCAAATGCATACAGAAATGCTTGAATATGCGAAAGTCCTGAAAACTCTCGACATTGACTGCTACCGGGGCAGATTCATTGTACATTGTCTATCCTTTTGCATTGTTTGAACCTGCATATTTTTCAATTTCCAAATCCCCCATTTCCCAAACACACACATTTGTTGGCCATTTATTACACATTAGAGGCAGACCAGGGAATACCCATGAATGATAGTTTATTTCTCCCAGGAAGGTACAGATAGTAATAATCAAAAAGGTTGCTTTTACATACTACAGATGCAACGTGCCTCCCTCCCCCATGCTATTGAGCGTCTGTAATGAGATTCTTCCTAAAAGAGTGAACACAAACACAGTAAATGACTTCTCTTTTAAGATCAAGACTTCCCTGATATCAAACTTTCTCATGGCATTCACTAACATTCTGACACTAATCTGTCAAATTAATTAGCTTCTCTTCCTTTAAAGCAGAATTTGGAGAGAGAAATACAATAGTGACAAATTTAACAGTAGTGGTGAAGGAAACCCTTTAGATACTGACTCACAAAGATGATACAATGAGATCTTGAACAATCAGGTTATAAGAAGAGCACACTGAAGTTACGAGCATGGTGTAGAGAAGCAAGCTAAGAATAAGAGAATTACTGAAGAGAGATTTTGAATTGACAGTTTTGTCTGGGTGCAGCCATTACATATTAGATGTTAAGAGTTTGCCAGTCAAAAAATCCCCAAATGGTTAGTTTGCCATCAAAATACTTTACAGAATGTTTTACTCACAGAAACCAACCATCAAAGAGCTATGCCATTATCACAAAGATACAAGAGTCAAGAGAGTGGGGTGCTGGCATAAAGATGGAAATACATAGATCAATGGAATGCAAAGTTCAGGGAAAAAAACTCACAAATGTATAATCAATTGATTTGCACTAGGCTTTGTGGTGCACACCTGCAATCCCAGCCACTCAGGAGGCTAAGGCAGGAGGATCACAAGTTCAAAGCCAGACTCAGCAATTTAGCAAAGCCCTAAGAACTCAGAGAGACCCTGTTTCAAAATAAAATATAAAAAAGGGCTAGGGATGTGGCTCAGAGGTTAAGCAACCCTGCGTTCAATTCCCCGTACCAAAAAAAAACAAAAAACAAAAAACAAAAAACAATTGATTTACAACAAAGGTACTAAGACAATTTAATTGGGGAAATAACAGTCTTTTTAATAGTACTGGAACAACTGCATAGATGTAGAGATTCTATGGAATTTTTGCATATGGTCTGAAGTTGGACTCAGACCATATGCAAAAATTAACTCAAAATAGATCAGAGACCTCAATGTGAAAGCTAAAACCGTAAAACTCTTTGAAAAAAAACAGGTATAAGTCCTTGTGACCTTAGATTAGCCAATGCTTTCTTAGTTATGACACCAAAAGCAACAAAAGAAAAAATTAGAATTTTATCATGAAGAGGGCAATATATACTCTGCTGACTTAAAAGGTTAATGCTGTACAGCTTCCCATTCACCAAAATTAAACTTCTATACTTCAAAGGGAGAAAAATTTTGTAAAACGTATATCTGATTTTTTTGTATCTAGTATATATAAAGAATCCTTACCATTTAATAAACAAAATGACCCAATTAAAAATGGGTGAAGGATCTGAAGAGACATTCTCCAAAGATACACAAATAGCTGATATGCACATTAAAAGATGCTCAACAAACATTACTAGCCATCAGAGAAATACAAAGCAAAATCACAAGGGACAGCAGGTCACATCCTCTAGGACAACTGACATCAAAATCAGATTAACAAGTGTTAATGAGATGTTGAGAAACTGGAACTCTCACATACTATACAGTGCAACCACTTTGGAAAACAGTTTTTCAGGTTCTAGAAAAAGATGTAATGGTTACTACATGACCCAGTAACTTCTACGTATGTATTCAGGGAGAAATGAATGGCCACACAAGGAGGGCCCTGGTGGTTAAGGCATGCGCCCATGTCTGATGTGCATATTAATAAGGCAAAAGTGGTGAAAATAAATAAATGGAAATCTTAAAAGCTATGTCAGGAGAAACAGCTACATAATAAATGTTGATACTAGTATGTACATTCAAAGAGGTGACATTAAAATTCCAAACTCTTATATAAGCATGTACTGAAATGCTTCTCACACAAGTAGGAGGTCATTGCCTTCAGGTACTATTTTAACCCATTATTTCGACAGCATTCCAAAAATTGAAAGCATGTTTGATACATTTTTTTATTCAAATAGAATCATACTTAACAATCAAGGTCATATGATTTAAAAACTTCTGAACTCTGTTTTGGACTTGAATAGTTGATTGTCAGCAGTCATTAAAATAATGCTCTTGATCCAGGATCAGGTGAGATGGGACACAGCAATAGTTTTCAACATTAAATTTTATTAAATAATTTCTCTTTACAAAACAATTCTGTAAATGAAACAAACTAGATTTTTCAAGGCAGCAAGTATAAGAAGAGCTGTTACACAATCCACCAAACTGAATACTCACTGTTTTTATATCACAAAATGAAGTTGAGCTCACCAGATAAGTCCCCACATCCTGTCTTGTCTACCTCATTCTGCAAACAGAAATCCTTTCAGGGGAACCCATTTCTTTTTGTCTTTCTATAGTTCAATATCTGATAATACAGCTTAATAAGGTTACCCAGAATTTGTGGATTGTTGTCTAGGATCCTAAGTCTTTCCTTAAAGAAAGAAAAGAAAGAAGACCAGTTCTTTTTCATGCCATTTATTTAGAATAATTTTCCTGCACCCATTTCCCCGCTAGTTAATGTACTAACCTTATTTAAACAATGAGGGAGGGAAGGAAGAAGAGAGATTTTAGGGGTAAATCGGGTTTGAGAACCATCACACATCTACCCAAACTCACCTTTCCACTCTTCCCCCTCACCTCTACACACTTCAAACTCTAGGTGAAACAGATACTACACACACAATGCAAGCATTCCTTCTACCACATTGTTCTCATCATTTCCTTTCTTTGGAAACACTACCTTCCTCTCAGCCCCATTAGGTCTTTACTTGTTCACATTTAAACTTTCTTTTGAGACCCAGCAGAGAAGCTCAACTCCAGTAGCCTTTCCTAACCCTCCTTACCTCTAAGAGTACAGCATGGCAGTGACATAGTATCATGGCATGGAGAACAAACATCAAAGACAGCACTAACTGAATTCCGTCTCTCATTGTAAAACTTTAGATCTGTCTGGGTAAGGCCAGTCAAGTCTTACAAGATTACAGCAATGGTGCATTAAAAATATTTATCTGCTTCTAGTTTACACAAACAATTTAAGGGCAAACATTCAATAAGGCATCTTTCCCATTGCTCCCAAGATTTCATCTCTTTCTGCTGCTGTGGGCATAGATGGTTTCACTCCATTCTGTCTTCTTTGGATCATGATGGAATTCTGTGTACAGGCACAAAAGAAGAAACCCAAATCAATCATATATGAAATGCTAATCATTTGCTAGTTAATTTGCTACTGCCTTCTCAAAAAGAAAACTCTGAAAATCAAGTTAAATAAATCCAAAATGTAGTTCTGGGACTCCTGATGTTTCAAACAAACAAACAAAAGTGCTTATTCTTTGTTTTTTTTGGAACCAGGGATTGAATTCAGGGACACTCGGCCACTGAGCCACATCCCCAGTCCTATTTTGTATTTTATTTAGAGACAGGGTCTCACTGAATTGCTTAGGGCCTCGCTAAATTGCTGAGGCTGGCTTTGAACTCGCAATCCTCCTGACTCAGCCTCCCAAGTCGCTTGGATTACAGGCGTGCACCACCACACCCGGCTGCTTATTCTTATAGAAATATGCTAATAGTAATTGAAACGGGGACATACCATGTGAGTACAACAGCATAAGAGTGTAATGTATACGGTCCACCAAGAAGAGCTACTGTGTAACTGCTAGATAAAACCAATAGTCCATATGGCAAAATAAAAGGAAGGAGCTGGATCCAGTGCTCAGGGAAACAGAAATTACATATCAATGCATTGGGAAAAATGGAACCATTTTAACTACCACGAATGGTGACGGGAAAGGAGGCAGAAATGGAAGCCTAACATGACATGATAGCAAGGTAAGTTATATGTTCTGTTCACCTTCAGGAAAACTAAATTTACAACAAGGTTATTATTTTAGGGCTGCAGATTAATGTACTTAGGAAGATTCACATATTAAAACTGCATTCAGATACCTTAGAGTAGGATGAAATAATTAAAAAGAGTTCTCTAGGATCCTTCAGGGCTGAAATAGCACACAGAGGATAGCAGAAAAGTTGTTCCCTTATGGCCATCACTGGTAAAGGACGGTGGCTATTGGTTAATCTTGGGCCTCAGTTTTATGCCCAAGAGATGGGTTTTAAAACAAGCTCACCAAGATAGGCTTACCCAGAATCTCCGGCAGTTTTTGTACTTCAAGAAGTAACTGGAACATCTTTCCCTGTCATAGTTATTTTCATCCATACATCTGGTAGAAGCATCAGATTCCTTAAATATGTAAGAAACCCATTATTTAAAAGGTAGAATGAGATCTTAAAAATATCTGAAAACAAAAACTTTAAAGCTACTTTGTCCCAAGACAGAAATGGTAAAATGGATCATTTTATTCAATAGGTACAACTAAAACAGAATAATCTTGCCAACTATCACTTATTCTGCTGGGATAGATATCTTCCTTTTCATAGTCTGGACCAGTTTTCTGAATATCTGATCACAGAAGTATGAGCCAAAGTACTAACGGGGATCATGTGATCTAGAAACTGTAGCAAGGAGCAATATCCCCAAAACCACTGCTGCACAGTGAGAATGAGAAACAAGTCTCTTGACTCACAGCACAGCTCTCCTGGATTTTCCAAATTCTCACTCTGATTTGATGTTTGATCTTGATTTGAGATTTCAAATACATTGCTAATAAGTAGTCTACATCAAGGCAACCTAAAATAACACCATTCATCTCAATGCTTTTTTGGCTATCATTCACTGTATTACGCAAGTAAGTACACTATTATGCAAGAAATTTTAATAGTTTTCATTAATATCACTTCAAAACCAGAGTGAACACAGGGCCATGAGCTTAAAAGAGAGTAGGTGCCATTTGGGAATTAAATTTAAGCTGTCTGAACTGGAAGGAGATTGAATAACAAACTTCAAAGTGAAATGGATGATTAGAAGAAGTGATCTAAAAGAAAGAATAAACAGGTAGGTGATTTGCTTCACAGATCTAAGAAGTGTTCTATTTAAACAGATTTACTTAATAAAGTTGTTGAAATCTGATCTAATATACAGAACAAAGTTGCATTTCTATGCCAAATATTTAATGTATATATTTTTGAAAAATGTATATAGGATCAGGCAATGTAATTCCTCATAGCATCAATATGATGACAGCATTGTTCAAGGGTGGCAAAATTACAAGAAAGTATTGTAAGTCATACCAAATTAATGGAAATAAAAGATTATTACAATAAAATATCCTATATATCTATAAGATAACTTTGTGAAAATCTTCAGGCTTAAAGTAGGTTTTCTATTATCAGCTGATTACTCTCAGTTTGTCTCAAGAGCATGATGAAATCACTACTATTAAAACCACAAACTTCAGTGGCAATTTAAAACTGTGATACCTTCCAGTTTTCCATGTTTGGACTAAAGATTTTTTTAGTCTTACAAATGCCTACTTTTGCAGGGCCAACCAAATGCATGCATATTTTACAAAGAAGCAAAATTAAAGAAAAGAAGAATCTTTATTAGCTAAATCATGAACACCTAAAAATGCTCTAGTGAAATAAAATACACTGGTCAGGAGTAAAGTTTTGTACATAAATACCTTTATTCAATAACTGCAGAAAACAGATGCCCACAATATTAGAAGAAGCCTGTTTTTTTCAACTTAACACTCATGAAAATGAAAAGCAAACCACCCTACCGACAAACAAGGATTTATGTCAGGATCTCTCAGTCGCCGCATCACCACAGGCATCCTGTCTTCTTACTAAAGGTTGACAGACAAAAAACTGTTAGGCAGTGGATCACAGAAAATGAGTCAATAAGTTTCACTGGCCCCAATGATACTGAAAATTTAATTCTGGCATGATGATCATTTAGAATTTCATGGTTCCTCTGTATTTGGATATGTTTCTCCTTTGAATTGGTGCCTGAATACAAAGGCCATACTGAAATGTTTCTACTGAAATTTGATTATAATGCCCAGTGAGAAAGACAGTTCAAGTATATTCAGTTGTGGTGTACTCTTATTCCTTAAGTGTAAGTAAATATACTAATAAAATCTAATAATACTTCCTTATTATACACTGATTAGCATATAAAATAAGGAAAGAATAACCCAATGTAGCCCAACTTCAGCAAAAACTTTAGCCAACTGATAGACCAGAGTGACTATTTTGTGGCCAACAATACGACAGCCAATATAGCAGAAAGCCAAGTTATGGTTTAATTGACATTTTGCAAACCCATAGAGTTTAAAAAAAAAAGTCAAAAAACATTTCTTTCAGTTAACTCTATATGGGAGGATTCACCTGAAATTGGTATGGCTATTGCCTTCAAAGAAATGTCATAGAAAAGACTAAAAGCAAAAAAATTTAAAAAAAAAACAGTTAACTATTTCAAAGTGATTTTGGTTTCAATATATTGGTATACTACTGATGAACAAACCACAATATTTTTAAATGCTCTGAACTAAGCCTAAGGAGCTGACCTGCCTTGTAATCCCAAATCTAGTTTTAGCTTAACCATCCTTCTACCTCATGGTCAAAGGAGAAACAAGCAAATAATATATTGTTACCTACAAAATTCCACTAAGTAAAAAGATGAATTTGTCAGTAAGACCACAGAAGTGAGAATTTTTATATGAAATGGTCTCAACTTTCTGTGCCCATGAGGGGATCACAAAAAATACCAGTAGTGTTAAAGAAAGTATATTCAGAAAAAACAAATATAAGCTCCTAAAAAGTGTAAGTATCCTCCATCAAGAATCAACCAGTACATCCAGGAGCAAATGTACCACCAATAAAGAAGGCCTACCCATCCATGCCTCAGCCTGGATGCCTGGGGCTCAGATACAGATCCTGAATCCCCAAGTCAAATTTGTTAAATGTTTTTATTTTGTTCTATTGTGGCTCTTTTTCCCCCCTTTTCTGATGACTGATTTACAAAATAAAGTCAGGTTCTGGGAAGGCTCTGCAAGCGGGGAGGAGAAGCAAGACCAAAAGTTAGGGAGGTTGAGGGTCTTTTGCCAAATGCCTGGGTAGAGTGGTCTGGACAGTTTGGCACCTCCTGAATGGGAGACTCAAGGTACCTCTTGTGTGGAAGGGGCCCTGGATTCTCCCCAGGCCCCATGTTCTCCTTCAGGCATGCTGAAAGCAGAGACAGAGAACATAAGAACTTATAACAGATCATTTCTAACTGGAAAGGAAAACCTGTTATCTGGCTTGATGGAGAAGGTTCCACCTTATACTCCTAGTACAATATCTATACAGTGTGCTAGGATATCACATTCAAAAGGACCAACCTGAATGGGTTTGTATAACATTAGTATTGTTGAGATTTCCCGGCTGAAGTGATTCATTTATTATTCTAGTCCTGCTTGAATCCTTTGTAATTTAGGATAATTACGCTTCTTTTCAATACAAAAATAAAAATAAAAATTTAAGAGGAGAAAAATCAGATGTCCAGGTTGAAGGAGACCCAGCAATGCAAAGAAGGGCAGGAAAGGGTTTGGTTATTCTGAGGTCCTTTAATTTTTAGTAATCACTAAATAATTTTGTGATTTTCATTGAACAATACATGAAAACAGACAGTAAACTGAAACATGTTGGCAAAAAGGAAATTCAAGATGTCATTCAATTATATCTGAAACTTTTCACTCTCTGGAACACAATTCTTTCGAAGGCTTGACCTCTCCTAAGAAAAATAATGGTGCTAAATAAATTCACAACTTTCTTTTCCACATCTGTGATGTAAGAACACACAACTCTAAGCTGTTCATAACCTTAGTATATAATAATCTCAACAATGATCAGACACAAAGAGAATTAAAGTTGAGTGCTTTACATGAAAATATTCTACTCTGTATTTCATTATCATTATCAGCCAGAAATTATTTACAAACAACAACAAGGTAATATCACATACATCCGGATCACGTTTGCTGCATTAGTTTATTCGCATTTTTATTTACGTTTCATTTTCTTTTCCTTCTGGATTATAACCACAAGTAACTCTAAGTTTGGATTTCAGAATATCACCTCTTTTGCATGATTTCCTATGTTTTAACTGGAAATGAAGAGGAATGTCAATTTACAGAGAGAAGTAAAGCTGAAGGGCAAGATGGAGTGCTCAGCTAAAAAGGCCTTATCTACTTACTTTTTGAAGGTACAGCACTAAACAAATGTTACAAGGCTCTAATACTAGCATAACAGCCAGAAAGAAACCCAAAGAAAGATTTGAGGGAGGGGTCACATCTGAGGCATAACTCTAAAGTCCACTCTAAAGAGCAAACTGTTTCAACAAAGTAGTTCTTGATTTCTCATACAGTACTTCATCTTCAAGTAGCTTTTAAAGGAAAGGAGGAAGGGAAGGGTACTGAACACGTGCATGCCCACTGGCTGGTCAGAGCCTAGGCAGGGTTTGTGACTGCTAAATCGAGAAGCAGAAACACACCATGCCGTTAACCACTGTTGGGTGCAGAGGGCCAGGGAAGGATGCATACCGGAGCGGGGCAGAAAAGCCGAAGGCAAACTGAAATGATGTGAATCCGAGGCCGCGCTGCCTTCCGAGGTGCTGCCTGTCAGTGTCTAATCTTGGACAACGGATGTAGGTGAGCACACCTTTCTTGGTGCTGCGACGAAGAGGGGTCAGGGGCTGTGAGAACGCAAAGAACGGGAAGCCGGGCAGAAGGGGAAGGCGTTCTAGTTTCGAAAGTTGGAGAGGAGGATGAAGAAGATCTGAAGATGCCGTGATAGAGTAGGGGTCACTTTCCTCGCCCTCGGCCACACAGACCCGGGTGACAAGGACCAACAGGAAGCGGCCCGCACTGCGTCAAGGCCTGGAGGGAGTAGCTGTGCGCCGCAGAAGTGGATTCGGACCCCGTGGCGGCCCAGATGCGCCCCTTTCTTTCCGCTTCCCTGTAGCGGCAGCGGAGGGAGGGGCGGGGGACCACTCACCTCGGGCTGCCGCTTCGCCAGCGCCCAGGCCGTCTCGAGCTCCAAACACGTCAATGGCTCACGCAGCAGGACCTTAAGTAGCGCGCATCCCAACGTGCTGCCCCCGCTCCCCGGCGGCCGCCCGCCCAATCGGCGCGCGGCGCCGTCAGACTGACAGGTTCGCTAAGCTTTGCGCGGCGGGGGCGGGCGGGCCTCGCCCCGCCCTCAGCTAGAGGGAGGAGGGCCGAGGCGGGAGGAGTGGGCGGGGCAGGGCGCGCAGTCCCGCCTCCTCCCCCGCCCCGCCGCGCCCCCCGCGCCGAGGCTTGCTTCTTAACACTTCGGCTTGACGGACGGGTGCTACGGACCAATCGACAGGCCGGCAGCCGGCGGCGGCGGCGCCAAGTGGTCGGCCCCAGGGAGGAGCGCGCGAGTGGGGCGGGCTCAGCTGCGGGTGGGGGCCGGGGGCGGGCCCGCGGGAGGCGGGGGCGGTGGCCGAGCAGGCCGGGGGAGGCGGCGGTGGGCGCGACGTCGGCGGCGGCGGCGGCGGCGGCAGCGGCAGCTGCAAGTTGGGCTGCAGGGGCAGCGCATACACTACAATGGCTGCTGGAAAGAGGCGTAAGGAAACAATTTCCAGGCCCGCCGCGTCCAGCCCGAAATATGAGAAAAAAATTATTAGAAATTCCGCGGGCGGTGTAAAGGCGGCGGACGGGCCGGAGGGAGGATGTTAAAGCCCCGCGGTGAGTTCTCCCGGGGTCCGGGGCGGCGGAGAGGCGTTTAGCGGGAGAAATATCAGGGTTATTTAAATTATGGGACTAGCTGAGGGGGCAGAGGAGCAGCGGCGGCGGCAGGAGGAGGAAAAGTTTGTGCTACTCTCAGCCCCTGCTCAGGACCCCAGAGAGAAAAAATAATAATAAAAAATAAAATAAAATAATTAAGCGGGGCTGCGAGGACTCCCGAAGTCGCTTCTGACAGGGCAGGGGGCGATGCGACTGGGGACCCGAAGGTGAGGTCGGTGGGAAAAAAAAAAACCTTTATTCAGGGTCTGGAAAGTTTGAAAAGTTTTCCTCCTCCTCCTCCTCCTCCTCTCTGGTGCTGTGAATATTGTGACAGCGGCAGCGGCAACAGCGAGAGCGGAAGACATTAGAGACCCGAAAAATAAGGGAAAAATTAATATAAATTCAGTTTTGAGAGTAAAGTCTCCGCATTTTCCACCAAAACATCCCGGGGGAAGGTCGCTTCCCAAAGGGCCTGGCGGAAACCCGCAGTCGGCAATATTTGGGGGGCACTTTGAGTGACTTGGGGTAACTTTGCCCCTTTTTCAAAAGAGGTTTTTCTTTTCTGGAGAAATGAATTTGTTTTTGCCCTTTCCTCAGGTGGGCGAGTCGGGGTCGGGGTGCGGGGTCTGCGGGGAGGTGTTAGCCCGGGGTGTGTGGCTGCGAGGGGGGAGGGGGAGGGGGTGTTAAATGAAAGCAGGAGATCGGCACAGAGCAGGGACAGCTTGTTGTCAGTATCATAAACAACCAAAATGGAGGGAGAACTCAGGCATATAACCAAATAAAAATTTTTAAAAAATCGCAAAAAATCCCTAAAAATCCGGGATGCTCCCCCTTTTCTCGCTAAAGGTAAAAGTATGAACCGCCTTTCCCCTGAAGTCCATTTTGACTTTGCAGGGACCAAGGAGTTAATATTTATTTATTTTTTAAAACTTTCGAAGGGCAAAAGCCTTTTATAACTCAACCGACAATGAGAAAACGTGAAAATCCGATGCAAGAGAAGCAGGGGGAGGGAGGGGGGAGGTAGTAGTGCAGAAACTGCTAAACTTATTGGTAATGTGGACTGATCTGAGATAAGATAAACACTATATTTGGTATTTTATAACTCCTTTTTAATGATCTTTGTGGGGTTTGGGGTTTTTTTTTTTTTTGGTGGAAAAAAAGTGATGCCATTTTCTTAATAGAGTTAATATGTGTGATTGGAAGAATAAACCTTTCCGGCTTTAGATTACATTTTCGTCGCATTTATGCTTCAGGTTTTGTTAGTGGCTCCCTCCTTTATTTAAACTGGGCTTTCCAGAGGAGGGGTGGAGAGGTGATGTTGCACAGAGAAACTGGAGTGCAGGACTGGAGTACCTTTTGGGGAGGGGTAGGGAGTTGCTTAGTTTCTCCCTTCCTGACACGTTTGCTTCACCTGTTCATCCTCACTAAGGAATGTTAAGCAGAGGTTTTCTGGCTTTATCTATATAAAATGATGGTGCCTCTTGCATCACATTGATGTTAATGGCAAAGTGCTGCTGATGTTGGTTCCACGTGGGATATGGGACAGAGCTGGGCATTTTAAAGGGACAGCTTCTCTTTTCTTATGGTTTTCATCACCTACCCAGACTCACTCTCTGAGGACCAAAAGCAGTGGTGCTGGGAGGGTGTGGTGATGGAAGAGCCTTCTCTTTCCATTACTCAAGTGCACCCACCTTTAGGAGTGATGGAGGGAGAGGAGGGATAAACAAGCTCAACAGTAGATGAATATGCATATAGCTTAGTTTGCATTCAAGCTGTTCTTTTGTGTAACAAGCCCTCCCAGGAACTTTTCATGTTACATTGCTTTGCTTTGGAAGCTGATTTTGGAAAGAATTGTGGAAAAATGGAAATAGTTTAAGGTGTGTGGTGTAATGGTATAGCATTATTGAACAGTTATGAATTCTGTGCAGTGAGATCAAAGAGCTATGTATGCCCATAATGTGATTTTACAGCCATTTTGTAAAAGCTGTAAAATACCTAATATTCAATTTGGCTTCAGGTACATTGAGGACTTATGGTTAAAATTTACAGAGTGGTGAAGATTCTTTAACATCATAAGCAGTAGGCAGTTCTTTGGGGGGAAAAAAGCATATACACTAAGACTATGGAAAAGTTTACCTATATATTCATTTTTAAAGCCCATCCTATACATATGCTATAACTTTGAAGCTTTGAAATGAAAATATTTTAAAATTCTGAAAACTGTCAGTTTGCATCTTTTAAGTTGAATTTATTGGTGTTACTTAACAGGAAATGTTTACCAATCAAACTACTATCAGCTCCTATGTTTCAGATGTCCACAGTGTTTTCAAAATTTAAAATGTGTGAGTTGTTAGCTGTACTCTATTTGGGATTAAGGATAATCTTGAATAGAAGTTAACTGGTGTTGGTTTTCCACAGGTATATGGAGTTTCTGAAATAAATTCCTATTGTCCTTTGTTTTCATGATTTATAGAAATAGATTAAAGTTAGACCTGAATTTTTAGACTTTCGACACAGAATGTTTTTTCTTGCTATACTATGTAAACAAATTATTGTTTTGTAGTCCATTGTATGTTAACTTGTATTCCTGACTGAGCTCTTCTGGGCACCTTTCTATAAATACCTCCACAGCAACATTACATTGATGTGGTAATCTTTGAGTACATCATCTTGTGGCTTCTCATTTTGGAAATAATTACAACTTTCTAAGAATTCACCTTAAAAATTAATGCCATGAACCACTGTTAAATCAAAATTGATTGGAAAGGGATTGATCTACTAATGGAGAACTCCCCTTCCAACAATCTTCTGTCCAGAGGTTTTAGAATGCCACCAATAATTATAAAACTTTTGAGGTTTATCTTACATTTTCATTGTTTTTTGGCTTAAGACAGTTAAATTGTCCAAGTGGTCAGAATTTTTCATCCTATCTTAAATAAATGAGACTTTTAGATCTTGAATAGTTGCCACTTTGACAAGCCAGATACCAATATCAATAAATTCAATCTCTATAAAAGTGAAGGGAAAGTATTTCTTCCAGTTATATTAAATCATTGAGCTGTTTAGGTTGTTCAGACACTTCAAGTTATGGTTAGGTTACTGTCAGTCTAAATTAAAGTGCTGGTGTTATGGGACTTTTTTTTCCACTTTTTTTTTTTTTTACTATGATATAAAACTTCTTGTTTGGGTTTTGCACAACTAGCTACTTGCCTGTATTAGAAAATGCACTCAGAGTGCACAAATATGAAATCTGTAATTCCTTAGAGAGTTATTTAGATAAGTTATAGCACAATACTTAGTTTGAATTGGTTGTGTTAAGGTTTTTTGATGCCTTAGAAATATTACCTGTTGAACATCCTTTGTCTGAAGCTAGTATAAAATTATGCCAGTTTAAAGAAATACTCTAAGGGTATTGTATACCCAAAATGCTATTTCATTCAGAGAAACCTCACACATTAATACTTCTATTTGAATTTTATATGCCTAATTTTCCCATTCTAAATTCTAAAGAATTTACCTGCTATGGAAGATGATTTTATGTGTGGACTAATACTGATAAAATTCTATATATTTATTGTGACCAAAATATTTTAATAAACAGACATTTTACAACTAAATAAATTAGTGAATTTTCTTTTATCAATATAATTTTAAAATTTTAAGGATACTCTTTGTGTTTTAATATCAATAAAATATGAGGAATTTCCCTTCATTTTTAACATAATCCTTGTTGTCACTGAATACAGTTTGGTTTGGTGTTCTGGAAATGTACCTTTCTTAAGATTAAATTATTGTTTTCTAAATTAAATGTAATGTTCCTATCTTAACAGAGATTTGAAAAGCCAGACAAGTAAAACATATCTATAGCTGTCTTTGAAGTTTTATTTTAGTAATCATTTGCTTCTTGAGCTGTGAAATGAAAAATGGTTATACTTCTAAGAATGTTTTAATATTTTTTGTTTAGAATCTTATTCTTTGAAAAATCAAGATATGTGAAAAATTACCTGTTACACAGACACACACACATACACACACACACAAAGATAAGTTTTATTGAATAACTTTCATTGCTTGGAATACATGTTCTTTTTTATATGTTTACAAATGTATAAGAAATAAATATAAATTTGTTCTTTTTGTATTGATAATATCTTAAATTCTTTAGCTTAGTAAAGGAAGAGTTTCAGAAAAGAGAGAAAACTGAATCTGTACAACAAAATCCAAGATAGTGAATATGTTCAAAGTGAAAGGGCTATAAATTGTTCCTTGAACTAGTTCTTAAATGTTTTCAGAACCTGATAAACACCTTTTCTGGAACATTGAATACTTTGGGGAAAAAAAATCAGTAATTGCAAAAAACCAAAAGTGAACCTTTAATTTCTTTAATTTTAACAGGAATTAATGTAGGCATCATATTTAACCAATTAGTAAGTGTTTAGGTAGCCTTGGAAAAGGATTTACAAATAAATTAAATTTGAGGGCAGGGTACATTATATTGATGAACTGCAAAGTTAACTATGATTTTATAATTTATTCATGAGAATTCTTTTCTGTTTTATCATAAGAACACTTCAGAGGTAATTAATTTTTGCTTTTTGTATCTATTTCATTGCCTAAATTTTTTGAAATGCCCAAACCTAAATTCAGTGTGTTACTGCTTTGCCTTTTGTCAGAGAACCATTTATATCTCATTTGTAAATTTAATTTTAAAATATGTGAAATTAAATGAAAAATTTCAGATTAAAATATTTTATAGAAGTGCTGGTGTATAGGTGTATACTTAATTAACATTTGAAGTTATGAGAAATATACCAGTACAAAAGCCTAGTAGAAATTATTTTAGAGATATAATTTGATTTTTACTTTTAATTGGCCTACTAGCCTATGGTTTATGTTCTACTTAGTGTGTACACCTGTCCCTGCTTCCTCTTTGAAGGGTGATGTTGACCAGGATATAGTAGTGTGAGACTATCAAAGACACTTCAAGATTTTTGTTTTTTGATTTTGTGTATGTATTGGTATTTGTTATTCTAAGGATTTTGCTTTTTAAAATGGTTATCAGAATTCAAAAAAAGATTATAAGATAGTAATAATATCTCATTTTTAAAAAGTGAAGTGGTGTGATATTGCATCAAAATTGTTAGTATTTTAAAGTCCCTGGATGTCTTGTAAACAGAGTTACTACAGGATCATGGTATTAAAACTAACCACAGTGTGTGTTGGGAATTTGAGATGACTACCTAAGAAGTGTGTGTGTGTGTGTGTGTGTGTGTAGAATGAATGAACTTACGCAATTATATTCTAGGTGAATAGGAAAAGCAGTTCGCTTAAAACTTTTCCTTGCTTTGTTTCTAAGTGGAAAGTGGAATCTTTTCCTAATTTTAAAACATAGAAAACCTAGAAATGTGAAAGCGTTAAAAAGCAAAAATGTCTTTATGATGCCTTTTTAAAAGAAGAGTTTTAAACAATGAAAGTGTGTAACAACAGCATAAGTGTAAATTAAAATGCTCAAAATTGATGGTAAAGAACTGGGTAAGTAAGACTTTCAGAATAAAATAACAATTGTGGTAAATTTAAAATTCAACATATGTAAATAAAGAATAACCAACTATGAAGCAAAAATTGCAATTTTACTAAAAAATAAGAATGACAATTGAGAGAACCTATCAGAGTACATTTTTAATCAAATTGCTAGATTTATAATGTCCTTTTAAAAAGAGATCCTCAAAGCCTTGCTTTCTTATCTTCTTAGATTTGAATTAAAGTCTAAGAATAATTTGTGGTAATTATTTGGAGTTATTTTTTTAAAAATAAGAAAAAATCATTTTCTGTTATTTAAAAAAACATTTAAAAGATTATTTTAAATGTGTGCCTGTGTGAAATGTTCTGAGAACCTTATAAACTATTGAAAATTGTTTTCTTCACTGTTTATCAGAAAACTGGAAACTTTGTTAGTGAAATAAATTTTAAAATCTAAGTCTAAAAATAGTTTGCTCGGTGGACTTTCTTGGGGCAATTTAAATTTCTTACAGACTTAATAACACTTCAAAATCTTTTCATAAAATAAAGACAACATTTCACCCACAAAGTTCTTAATTTCTGAAATGCTTTTAGGTATATAGTGGCTGATTAAAGGAACTTTTCTTTCTCATTTATTACCAATTGATTTTTCTGAAGGAGAAATGAAACCTGTTAGTGTTATATTTTGGAGTAGAAGTTGTCTTTAGTATTAGAAAATATTTTGAGAGTGCAGGAGGCATCTTTTCTTTAAGACATCAGAATCCTCTGTAGCTTGTAGGTGATAGAATATTAGTCTTGAACTCTGCCTTTTTTGAGAGTGAAAATCTCATTTTAGACTTCTAAATTATTGTCTCAAACCAGTAGTTGAGTTGCACATGTACACATCAATTATTTATGACTTCATATCTTTTAATTTCTAAATATAAGACTATTAATCCTCAGAATAAGTGATATAGCTAAAGGGATTTCCATCTGAGTTTTTAAAAAAATTGCATCCCTTTAATCAATAGTTTAGTAGACTTTTTAAGTTACATCTTTAAGGAGCATTAGACTAGTAATCAATTCAAGAATGAGGAATTTAGCCCTTTGGCTAAAAAGCAAAATTATAAAATGTTGTCAGTTTTGTTTCCTTGAAGATACATTAGTAAATGTTGATTGATTTGTTCTTGATGTGGAAATTTTAAGAAATTAAACCTGGAAACAAGGTAGTTCAAGTGTGCAGGTTCAGCATAGCACCAGTCGAATTTTAGTCGGCTTGATTTTTCTCAATAATTTTATTTTCTTGTATTAATGCTTGAATTACCTAGAGCCAACATTGCTTTTCAGCATACCCTTAAAGATTTATAATAAATAGATTTATTTTTATCAAGTTTAAGCAATGAAGTGAAATATCATTTAACATAAGAAGTGTGTTTCCTTTCTTAGGTTGCTTTTTGCATTTCCTAAGTATGATTCTTTTAAAGTCTTCCATTTCAAAGAAATTAGCTTCATTACTTCAAAACTAAATTTGTTATAAATTTGCAGTTTATGGGAGAGTTGTCAATTTCTATATTTGGACAAGACCTATTATAATCTTAAAAATAAATATTAAATATTACTTGCATATCTGATTATACATTATATCCCAGACATGAATTTGCTTTCCTTGTACCTTTACAATTGTTTTCTAAATAAATCTAAGAAAATCTTTTTCATATGTTTAGGAAATTTGTTATTGTCTAAAGTAGCAATTGAGTAAAATTTCAATCTAGGTTGTTTCTCTTCTAATAGTAGTAGTGTTTTATTTGAAAAATCACCACTCAAATGCATAGGATTGCAGTATTAATACAGAATTAGACATGAAATAAAACAGGTTAATTATACTAACAGTATAGAAGCAGCCTTACTAGTTCTTATTTGAAAAAGTTTGAAATGTTTCAGAGAAGGGTGTCTGTGAGTATAGGGCACACCAAACAGGTTAGTGACATTTTATGCTTTTCTTTTTCTTGCTTCATAAAACTTGAGCATCGTCAGAGCTACTGTCATGCAAATAATTGATTTAACTCTGCCTGTGTAAAGTACTTATATCAGGTTTAGCTTTAAATGTGATTTTCTTCAGTTTACTTCTAAGAAAAGGATTTAAGAAAAGACAGATAGTCTTCAGCAATAATTTGGTATACATCACATTTAAAAATATATTCTGCATAAAATATATTACCATAATTGTTTGCCCAAGCTGAAATGAAAATAAACTATCAAGTAATACATATAATTACACATAAAATAAGGTTTTAAGTATTTAAGTGAGTATCTTGATTTACTGCTGAAGCATATGGAATTTTAATCAAACGAGTTTTTTTTTAAATCTGAGTCTATTTTTAAGCCTAGAAGTTTATAAACAAAGTGAATACATATAAAAATCCAGTGGTCTGAAAAAGTTCCTCAACATCTTTTCTTTGACAATTAATAAAAATATTTTTTTCAAATAGCCCAAATTACTTCAAAGTTTTTGGTGTAGTCAATTATTCTAGGTATTTTTGAAAGAAAAATGGTGATGAATGGGGTAGTACTCAGGTAAACATGTATTGTATTTTAATTTTTCAATCATTAAGTATCTAATATTTACAGTGATATTGCAGGGTTTTTTAAAAGTACTGTTATAGATGTTTTTCTTAAAAGCCTTTCTTTTGGGGCATTATAACATAATTCAAACATTTATTTAAAAACTCTTAACTTTGTAATTACTTTTTATTTTTTAAGAGTACTCCTGTTCCCATGATGAGGCTATTCTTAAATTCCTGTCTTGGAGCACTTTTAATCATAGTTTGGGTTATATTTTTAAATATATACTAGAGATGCAGTTGCTCAACTTAAACATTGGGTCTGATGTGATGCTTTAATTTAATCATACTCAGTTCATCTTTTATTGGTGAGTGCAGGAAGAGGAAGAGAAAGCAGTTTGTTATGAGAGAAGTGCAATTGATCCCATTCAGAGGCTGACTCATAATAGCTTTTCTACAATGCATGATACCTCTGCCAGAATTAAAAAGAATTTCTTAATTAAAACCAAAACACCCGTGTGTCTAAGAACTTCTTTTCTAATCAGATTTCAGGCACTCACACTTGTGTGCTTCCATTGGCCATCCCAAGTGTTGTTGCTGTTTGGCTCTGTTTTGTTCTCAGTGCTGCCACCCCGTGTTTGGCAGCGCCTCTACTACATGCACTTATTTTCTGTGCTTTATTATCAAGCGATAACATCCCAAACCACTCCTGGAAAGTGAACATATGTATTCAGATTAACATAAAAGGTTTTGTGGTATACTCTGTTTCTGTGTTTAATGCTCTACTAAACCTGGATTTTTAAAAGTTACACAGTTCAGAAGTATGGTATTCAGCTGCCAAAAGTGAAATTTGGACATGTTTAAAGGTAAATACCTTTCTGTTTCATCTGTCATTTCACTAAAATAAAGTAGAATTGGGCTAGTTTTTTTTCTACTCTAGCTTGAAATTGGTCAAATAAGGAAGCAGAGTTTCTGATCCTTTATTAAGACGAGAAACATAGTACAAGATTTTTTTAATATAGCCAAGTTTTAGTTAAAAGTTCTTTCTAGTGAAAACAAAACCAAAAATGAGCACAAAAAAAAAGAGACTGTTTCTGCTTAAAAGAAAGAGAAACTTAACTTGATTGGTTAAATTATTCCCTGAATCACTAGCCAACATGACTTTTAAATTATATCACCCAAAATATTTTGAGTATTAATACAGTGTTCCAGCCATAAAATACTTTGCCTGGATTACAATCTTTGCTTTTACCTATATTATCTCATTTCATTTTCACAGCAGTCAGTAAGATAGGAAGTGCAGACATAATGCCTATGCAAGAAACATTAATGATTTCTGAAATTGAAATTGTTATTTTTTGTAAGTCTTTAGAATGTATGGTCCATAGAAGCTAATTATTATAAATTGATTTGTTAGTATAAACCTAAATTATGTGTATATTTAGGTTATCATATTTATAAAATAATAAATTTGTTACAGAAATAAAATTTTCAGTCATAAATTTTACATTGATTGAGTAACTCAAGTTAGGAAGTACTATATATCTGCTTATTTTTAAGCTATATATAAGAAATTGGGGGAAATTTATAAACTTTCTAAGTTAAAGGAGATTTTTAAAGATATAAATCTAAACTTTGTTTTATTATAAGGATCTCAGGCACAGTTTTATTAACTTTTGCTTTAAAACAAGCTAATGGAAAGGCATCTGATTTTAGAATAATGAATCAGCATTTCTTTCTGAATTTTTGCATGGTTTTAGTTCAGTAAACAATGTAATTCTATATGGTAGTAATATATTGAACAATATATTGAACATATTGCTTAATTGGTTTAATTTTAGGTGTTAGGCTTCTAAGATAAAAATGCCACTGTTGATCTTCCCACCCCACCCCCAGCAGAGTTGGAAGAATTCAATACAGAACATAGTATTGTCCCTGTGACTATAAAATTCCAAGTTTGAGATCTCCATTTTTGTTTTTCATAAAATTCTCTCCATAGGTTTGGGGGGTTAGGGATTTCTGTCTTTCTTCCTTAGTGTGTTTCCCACAACACATACAAATACCACTTTCAAATAAAAAAAAATGATTAACATGGGAAAGATGATTAACTATTGAATCAGGATAGGAGTATTATCAACTGGAGAAAGAAAAATCTTTAAAATTGCTTCATTTCATTCTTTGTTCTCTTTAGTAACCTTCAGGTAAAACTGGATCTGCTAATTTTTTTTTTTTTCCCAGAGACAGATTTATTTAGGAAAGCGGGTATACTTTCAAGGGATAATATGGGCCATCTCTAGAGAGAGACAGTCTGCTAAACTTATTTTGATAAATAAAACAAGAGTTGTAAAGACTTGTCTAAAATCGCAAGATTTTTACACTGTGATTTAAAATATAAATACAGATGCTAAATTTCTTGCCTTTGCCCAACTTCTAGACCCATGCTACTACTTAGAATGATTAGTCATCTTTATCAACCATTGATATCTTCTACAATGAGAGAATGTGATTTATTTTTGTTTTGCATCCCATTTATTAAAACTTTATTCTTGTGCTGAATAGCAACCAGAAGTGGTGAGAGTACCCTGTGCCACTCTTAAGGTACTTACATTTGCCTTCTACTTTTTCCTTTTTAAAATGTCTTTTTGAGGATGAATTAATGTACAAAAGATCACAAAGCAGCGTATTTAAGAATGCCTAATGAATGATGCAGAGTGGAAAATGATAGGTATTGAAGGGAGGGAGAGGTAGAACTTGAGATGGGTTTTAAAGAAGGTGTGAGTGAGAAATAGGAAGAAAGAAGAGAGGATGACATTCAGGTGAAAGAAATGGCTTCAGCAGAGGTTAAGAGGACAAAATGTGCCTCTTTTCCATGTCCATCAAGACCAGTCAGACTGGAGAGGATGTCTTGTGAGGCAGCAGTGCAAGGGAAGGCCATAGAAAAGAGTGCTGAGGCTTGACCACCACCTGGAGGAGTTTGCACTTTTTACTGTAGAAGGCATTGATCAGGGAGGATTGGTTAGGAAAATTGACTCAAAAATTCAGAATAAATTGAGGCCTTGGATATGAGACTCGAGTTACAAAAATGGTATTAGTACACTCCACTTTGAAGTGGGGGTCCCCTGGCATGCAGAGGACTCAAGTCTTTAATCACTGGTCCATTCTCACCAAGTTCTAGAGATTTATTTTCAAGTGCCTCTTTTCTGTAGCTATGTGGATGGCTTTCAGCATTCCTAAAACTTGCAATTCAGACTTCAGTAATGGGGACTCTTTCAGGCTTCCAGTAAGGAAGTGGGGGCTGCTTTTCTATGTTTAGTTGGAACTTTAGTTGTAGGTGTAATACTTTTGTTGTAGAGACGCCATTGGAGTGGACACAAAGAGGAAGAAGTAAATTAGAGTCACAAAGGAGGTGGCCCTAGAGTAGGAGATGAGAAGAATGAAAGGCCCAGTTTGCATGGCACATGTGGAGTTCTGTCTTGCAGCTGAGTTGTCAAGGTGACAGGAGGGAGCAGAAAGATGGCAGAGAAGGCTGCAAATCAAGGAGACTAGGGCCAGGATGTATCAGGGTGAATATCACACTGGAGATAATCTGTTGAGAGAGGGACCCACTGAGATTCAAGCTAGTTCTGTAGTGATGCAGCGCCTCTCTTACCTGTGTTTCAATTCTCAGTTCCTTTGCTCATTACTGTCACTAGCAATTCTCCACATTTAACCTTCTCCTGAAACCCCCTTCCCCACACTTACACCAGATATCTAGCCTAGTTTGAGAGAAGACTAGGTCAGGCAATGCAACTCTCCACCCAGTTCTTCTTTGTCTCTGAATTTCTCTGTGGTGGTGCCCAGCCCTCTGTGGTGGTTGCAGCCCCCGGAACGGTGGTCTCAGTTGTACTTCATGACTGTGTATAGCATGTGCTGGGGCTGCTGGAATCCTCCAGTCATACTTGGATCCTTGTGTATCACTCACCCATTCCATCCTGGAATTTACCATATCTTCTCTCTACCTGCAACTCTCCCTGTCAAAAACCAAGACAAAACCCAGGATTTTTGCTTTCGTCCTACCCCCTCCTCAAATGTCCTTCTTCTCATTGAAGCCAAACTATCTGAAAGCATGTTCTGTGTGTACTGTTTCCTTCATCTCCCTATACTCTATCTTTCCATCATTTTAAGCCTGCATTTGAAGGAAACACCCATCAGCAGCTCCCAGGCATCAAATCTAATGGCATCTTTTCCGTTTTACCTCTGTGTGGCTGTTCTGTAATATTCCACAGTTCTATAAACTCTTGCCTCTTGCTCTTCTGTCTCCTGTTGTTCTCTGGTATTCCTTTGCAATTTCCTTCTTCCACATCTTCTTAATCATCAACATGTTGGCATTTCTCAGGATTTGCAGGGTTTTCTCCTCCACTTTCCTAAGCATTGGTTCTTCCTGCAATAAACGACTCCATCTCTTTCTTTCTCAGTCCTTCATTACTTTTTTCTCTTTACATCACAATCACTCCATGTACAGGACACCTTTCGTCCCTTCTCTTAGGCATTCAGCAGACTCTTCAAAGTGCCTGCCACAAGTCAGGTACTAAGCCTTATCCCCCCTCACTGAGAAAAGGAGGAAGTCAGCAGTGACCCCTGTTTGTGGCAGGTGGTAGGAAGACAGTAAGACAAGTGTGAAGAGTGTCGGGGCCCTGGGGAAAATGGACCCTTAGGAACAGTGTACAGGAAGGACCTCCTGATAAAGGAACCTTTGTGTAGAAGCCTGAGTGATGGGAAGGAGCAAAATCTCAGCAAAAATCTGTGTGGATACTTCCAGACAGCAGCCCTGGTGTGGTATAAGTGGACTTGGCACCCTGGAGACAGGGAGCAGGTGAGGCAGGGGACCAGCCAGAGAACTCGCATGCAGAATGTCCTGTATTCTGTATTGGGACTGTCAGCCTGGAGTTCAGTGGTGCTCCAGAGCAGATCATGGGATGCTTTTTGCAGGCTGGTTGTCATCTCTGTCCTCATCCTCATCCTACTGTCTTCTGCCTTGTGTCTAGATGACCCAGGCTCCTTGAAGCCATCCCCTGTGGGCTTAGCA
Source organism: Glaucomys volans (assembly GCA_020662805.1). Lineage (NCBI taxonomy): Eukaryota > Metazoa > Chordata > Mammalia > Rodentia > Sciuridae > Glaucomys > Glaucomys volans. The sequence continues at coordinate 329,254 of JAJEJO010005014.1, read as the reverse complement.
CCCTTGAAATCAGCTCCCTGAGACTAATAATCTCTCACACATGGTTCCCTCACCTTCTTTCACTTCTCACCTTTAGGAGGCCTGGCTGTGCCCTCAGTCCAGGAGAAAAAGACATAACACATAGGACAGGATGCACACTCAGTTCATACCCATAGAGGAGGAAAAGATGCACATTGACTCTGGGTCTGTCCTTCTTCTACCCAAAGGGTCTCCAAAGGAGAAAATACACCTGGTCAAAAGGGGAGAGATTGACACACATTCAGAAGGTGGAAGGTGGGCAAGACAGGCATATTCCAGTATGGGCAGGTCAGAGTTACACTCACACCAGGGTATGAGGAGAGACACATTCACTCCTGCTGGTGGGGGAAGAGAAACCCTGACTAGGCTAACTAGGAGGGATACTTATCCCAGAAGGGCCTGGACACATGCAGAATCTAGACATGGGAAAGAGACACACCCCGAGAGTTGGAAGGAAAGAAACACAGACATGTCTTCAGCAGGAGAGAGAGACTCCCCGAGGGAAAGAGGGACCCAAACACATCAGTGTGGTGGGACCCAGGAGATACACAGACATACACAGACCAAGAGGGGAAGAGGGGAGCTTGCACACATGCCAGGCAATGAGGACAGCTGCACATAGCCCAAGGCAGGAAAGCAAGTCAGCAGATAAGAGCAATTCAGCATGCAAGCACATACACACACATACACATACATGCAATTAGATAAGGGATCGGAAACTCACAGAGGAAGATGCACATGCATGTACACATGCCAGCAGGGAAAAGAAGCAGACACAGAAGGCAGACCCACTCCCCCCACAGAAGAGAGGAATGGACCAAGCACAGGATAGTAAACACCAGGTAGTGAGAGAGGATGTGCAGAGAGAGGCACATACAGCTCATCTGTGACTTTGGTATTTTCACCAGTGCCCCAGTGACTTGGGACTGGGAGAGGCTGGCAGTGCTGTTCAGTTTCTGGGAATGATGTGTCCTCACACCATACTGGGTTTTCCATAGAAGGACAGCCATAAATGGAAGTCAGCACTAGGCTACTGAAGGCACCTCTAGCCTGTCCTTGTCCAGTCCCAGATCTCAGACAGAAGGTCATACCACATTCCTGCCACTCTAAGTGCAGTAGTAGTGTAGGTGTCACACACTCATCTGGAAGGTTTTTTTTTCCTCAGAATTAAAAGTCTTGTGAACCACATCCATCTTGCAAGCAGACAGTAAATACATTTAAGAATACTTTGGTTCAGCCAGCACAGTAGGTTATTCCTGGAAACACCAAGACGTCCAACCCACCTTGCCTTTGACTCCCCAGAGTCCTGCTTGAAATCCTTTTTTTCCCCCCACATCTCTTCCGACAGCATCTTTTCAGACCAATTCAGTAGGGCTTCTGTGCTCCCAAAGTCCTCCTGGGGTGCCTGTATGGCAGCAGCGAGCCTGCCTTTCCTTAAAACAAGGGTGTCTGAGGAGTTGCTCTATATCACCTCACCTGTTCGCCCTCAGCATTCAGGAATTTTTGCAAGACTACAGCAGAGTCTGCTGACACAAGACCCTCAGGTTGCTTGGTTTGGGGGTTGAGCTGGCTCCCTCCTGGCTTGCACTGTCTCCCATTCCCCACAGGAAACCAGGTCTTGCAGGCTTCCTACCTACTTGGAGCTGCACTAAATTGGTTTAGGCAGGGCAACCTGCTCAGCACTGACTGCAGCTGCTCAGCGTCTCTGCCCATCTGCAGCCTTCATTCACCAGGCCCTGATACTGGCTCCTTCACCTTGCCCAGCCTCCCTGGCTCCCTCTCCTGCTTGTTCTTCCTGTCTGGTCCAAAGAGGCTTGTTGAATTCTGGAAGATAGACGGTTACTAATTCGGTGAGCTAGGGAGTTACCTCCCTTCTCTAGAACGTTCTTCTTTACCTGACATGATGAAGTGCTTGTTCCATGCTCACTGTTCAGGGCACCTACACATAGTGATGCCTTTAAATCCTTCTGGTAGCTCCCTAAAATCCTAAAACAGATACTGTGGTTCAACTTCATTTGTCTTCTAGCCATTATCTTTCTTGACTGTAGAGAAGCTCTGCTCATCTTCCCAAGGATCATTATCTCTTTCCCTGTTCCATTGAATATGAAATTGTGTTTGGCCCATCTGGCTTCCTCTCTTCAGCCAGTGACAGTATTCAGGACTCTCAGACCATAATGGTTCACAGCCTTTGCTTAGCCATCTCCATCCAGCGTTTCTCCTACAGACCATCACATCCTGGCCTCCTTCCCAAACCACACCAATACAGGTTCCCACCTCACCATTCCACTGCAGCAGTTTTGGTCAAGATTCCATTGGCAGAGGCTTCTTGATAGGTGTGCACACACGTGTCCACACACACATACATGCATGCACTCATGTGCCAAGTTCAGCAGATGCCTTCTGTGGTGTTCAGTCTGCCTACACCATGAGTCAGGTCCCTTCCCTACAGTGTACCCAATGCTTACACAAGCCATCCTGCAGCCTCGGACAGTGCCTTATCTTGTACATTTATTTATCTCCACTCTTACCACTAGAATTAAAAATCACCTAGTCATTGTATGCTAAATGATCGCTTGACAGCCTAAGTTAAATGCTCTCTCCAAGAATATTCATTGCTGAAAAACTAGTTTATATGTTGGGAGTCCATGGTTACTAAAATTATTTGTTATTATGTTCCTTGGACATCAGTCTCGACCTCAAAGAAGGCAGTTTCAGTGGAGTAGAAAACCACTTACTTGGCCTGTGACCTTTGTGCCAAGATTGAAGTTTCAATCTTGTATATTCCTTAATTTCCAGAAGTTGTACCATACCCTGTATGTAAATCATTTCTGTCTTTGTCACAGCCAGCCAGTTTTTAATCAAGCACCAACTGAGTTTGTAATACATTTCTACTCACGAGGTTTATCTTACAATGGCATGCAGCCATTAGAGATGATTTTTAACTTTTATTATATAAAGTTACACAAAAGTAGGGAGAACAGGAGAGTGAATCCTCATACCCATACCCAATTTTGACATTTATCACCATAGCAATAGTCTTGTTCTGACCAGGCCCTACCCGTGTGTATCCCCTCTCCTGTGAACTTTTAAATTTACTACTATCTTTATTTTTTTGGTGATATTGGGGATTAAACCCAGGAGCACTCTACCACTGAGCTAGATCTCCAGTTCTTTCTATTTTTTAATTTGAGACAGCCTCTTGCTAAGTTGCCAAGGCTGACCTTGACCTTTTGATTCTCCTGCCTCAGTCCTCAGAGTCTCTGGGATTATAGGAATCAGCCACTGTGCTTGATCTGTGGACCATTGTGATGTAAAGTTATATCATTTGTATCATGTAAAGTAATATACAGTTTTGGGTATTTCCAAAACGTGTGAACTCTTTTTAAAAGGTATAATCACAACACAATTTTTACATCCCTCAAAAGTAATAAGTCCTTAGTATCATCAGATATCTACTTAGTGTTCACATCACCATGGTTGTCTTTTCCAAAGTTTTTTTTAAAACCAATTTGTGTGGTTCAGCTCCAGTAAGGCCCATAGATAGATTTAGTTGATTTTTACCCCCACAGATTACCCTTTTGCGTCCCCCACCCCTGCTTAAAATTTATTGAAGGGCTGGCCATTTGACAGAGTAGTAGATACTTGCCTAGCATGTGTGAGGCCCTGGGTTCCATTCCTAGCACTGCCAAAAAAAAAAAAAAAAAAAGTCCAAGAAATGCTTGTTTTGTTCTTGTTTTTATCCTGTAGCAATGCTACAAGTTTGGATTTTGTTTATTGTATCTCTGTTATATTTTTGACGTGCTCCAATAACCTCTATGTTCTGTAAGATTCAGGCTCTACTTTTTGCTTCCAAATATATTCTTCCAGAATGAAGAGTTAAAAAGATCAAACGTCAGTGAAGTAAATACCAAATTAAGTGTCATAAGCAATTAGGATAATGTAGCACATACACAGCGAAAGTACCTATATGGTGTCTTATTTCTGGTGCAGTATTTGGGTTCCCATCACAAAACACATATTAAATACTAATGGAATGGATATTTCCTTCTGGTTTTTCTTTCTTTAAAACTGAATAGGCCAGGCGTGGTGGCGCCCACCTGTAATCCCAGTGGCTTAGGGGTTCTGAGGCAGGAGATCTCGAGTTCAAACTCAGCCTCAGCAAAAGTGAGACTCTAAACAACTCAGTGAGACCCTGTCTCTGGATAAAATACAAATTAGGGCTGGGGATGTGGCTCAGTGGTCGAGTGCCCCTGAGTTAAATACCCAGTTTCCCCCACCTCAAAAAATAAACTGAATGGGATTTTCCTTGTTTTGTATCCTATTTGTTAAAACCTAGCATTGTATACAGATTATTTCCCATGTGCTTAGATGTTATTTCTGTGGATTTTTCACAAGCTAGATCTTTTCTGAATAAGTCACTGACCATGTCATTTGTTTCCAGTCTTTAAGCCATGCAGTGATGAACCACCTTGTACATGAATCTTTTTGCGCATCTCAGATTATTTTCTTCAGTTAAATTCTTAGGTGTAAAATGAGTAGACATAAAGATATATGCCCAGTTCTTCTTTGGCATGCCAACTGTATGGCTTACCTGACTTCAGAAAAGACTTCTAGTCACTGGTAGTACATAGGAGTGCCCATTTCTTAAGCTTTTCCCTATGGGGGCCACAATCACTTAAACACTGTCATTGTCTATACTTCTTTATTTCTTTTACATGTATTTCTCTTTTTAGTTTTGCCTTCTTGGTAGTTATCTCTTGCTACCATCATCACAATTGCCTTTGATCTAGACTTGCTAGTCTTTCCTATACAAAAAATTCCAGTAATAGAACTTAAAACCATTTTTCCTGAAAGACTGCTACTAGGAGCTCATGGTATCTGCCTCAGTACTGAATGCACAATGTGTGTGGATTTGTAACATCCGCTTTGGCTTGTCAGAGCCTATGTTCCTTCTTTCTGTTAGCCCCACTATGTTTTAGACCAACGATGTTGCTGTTGTATATTAGTACCACAGTTTATGTTAAAGGGAGGACACCTGCCAACCGAATTACTCAGAATATGCAAAGCAAATAAGTTAAGGGAGAAATTATTCACATTACCCAACAATTTACTTTCAAGGGGGGGCGGAGATTTCGCTCAGTTGGTAGAGTGCTTGCCTCACAAGTACAAGGCCCTGGATTCAATCCCCAGTACCACAAAAAAAAAAAAAAAGGAAACAAGGATTCAAATTAGCACTTCAACTATCTGAGGGATGTCAGTTGAGACATCCAAAGTATTAAGATCATTCAAAAGGCAATCAAGATGCTCTGAAATAATCAGAGTACAAACTAAAAATACCTCACATTCACATAATACTTTGCAGTGTACCATCATTGCTTGGCCATACTTCACCCCCGTGAATTTGAGTCCTAAAATGATCCTTGCTGACCACAGGTTCATGTTCTTTACATTTGTTCCAGCTGACTCCTGCATCTCTCTCACCAGAATTTATGCTTTCACTTCCTCCTTTTCTTTTCTCTGTTGGTTCCCTCTGATCTCACTTGCTCCCTGCCACCACGCTGGCTCTGGCACAGTCCACTCCATCACCACTCTCCATATCTGCCTTCCTATTCCTCATCCCAGAAGAATTCTTTCCCCTGGCCTTTTCTTTGCTGGAACCACCAGATGACTGGAAATGGTGGCATTACTGAGTGATGTAGAAGTAGCATGTATCACCACTATTTCTAGCACACTTCTAGGAAGTAGGCTTGCAGTGACAACTTGCATCCAGTGCCTGTCAAGATTTGACCCTTGGTTGCTCTCCAATTCTGTCTTGAGAACTTGCCGTCCCTTCCTTCTTGCCCCGTAGTACCAAATTCCTAAGGCCCTCCAGCTCATTTTTTGTATTATACGTGCCTGCCCTTGGCTCTACTGGAATGTTACCTGTTTGACCACTGGACCAACACCTATTTATTGTTGGATTGTGCTTAGGTATCTTCTCCTCTTTGAAGTGAATTGATTATTAACTGAGTCTTCCTTCCGTGCCAGGCACAGTTTTTGGTTCAGCATCTTCACACGTCCTCCTTTTCTTGTGTTCTAGACCCCAAATCCATCTTGATTGACTTCTGAATGGTCCTAATACTTTGGAGTCTCAACTGACATCCCTCAGATAGTTGAGGTGCTAATTTGAATCCTTATTTTTTATAAAGTAAATTATTGGACCATGTGAATCCTTTTCTTTGCCTTTCTTTCTCCACCTGATCCTTCCTGTTAGCATTTAAACATGTTAAAGTTCTTCCATCTTTTAAAGAACGGTAAAAACAGTGACAGCTCTCCTTTCTACACCTTCCTCTTTAGTGGATACCTTTTCTCCCAAGAGTGCAGAATACTTAGTGCATCCAATTTCACTGATGGTACTCCTTCAACCTCAGGAATCCAGTCTGGTTCCCCTGGAACAGTTCTTTCCAAGATTACCGAAAGCTTATGTGTAACTAAATCAAAAGGAAGCAGGGTCTAGTCTATCCTGACTGCTGCTCCCTTGAAACTTCCTCTTCTTTCTGCTTCTATGACAGTACACCTTCTTGGGTTTTCCTCCTGCTCAGTGGCCTTTCCATCTTCCCACTAGTCTCTCTCTTCCATCTATTCTGAGTGGTAGAGTTCCTCCTTTCCTTATCTTCAGGCTCCTTCCCCATATTCCTATGGCGTTCTCTATCTCTGCCACCAACTCCTTTCCGCTCTAGTGTTTAACTGATCTTTTAAACTTTCACTGGAGAGTTAAATAAGATACTATTTAAGGTCTACACCTTATGGCTTTACTTATCATTAGTAAAATTCTTACTGAGTGCAACTCACTGCAATATGTGCTTTTTACACGATTTAATTAGTTGTGTACAACAACTTGGTAGGATTTGATTGCCCCACTTTATAACCAAGGAAACTGAAGTATAAAAAAAGGTAAGTTATTTACTCAAGACCACAGAGCTAGTCCATGTGAACCTGAAATCCCCAGACTAGATTGCTTTCATAAACACAGCAGAGCTTAACCTATTCCTTCTATTGTTGAAACCAGTGGTTCTGTCACAGCCACTGCTCCCAGCTCGGCTTTTCTACAGCCTCATACCCACTCCTTTCATAAGATACCATGACTCCAATCAACGGAAGCCTAACCATCCCAAGTGTGCTCACTTCCCAGGCCCTGCCCTTCTCGGCTTCTCCCGCTCTCTGGGGCACACTGCCTGCCCCTCCAACCTCACTGGCACAGCTCCACATCTTACCTCATACTCAGTTCATTTGGCTTTTCCTTCTCAAACTCCCTTGTCCAAAGATTGGAATAATCTTTTCTTTCTGTGAATTTTTATTGTACCTAATCTTTATTTATTCTGTGGCATTTTCTACCTTCTATTTCATGTTATCAGTAATTATCAATTATAAACACCCTTTTGGGACATTTCCCCTAAGAGACTGCAATTTCCTTTTTGTAGAACTGCTCACCAATTTATCTTTGTGTTCTTCATGATATCTTGATGGTTAAATTAAATGATAGAGATTTTTTACCCATAAGTCTATTCTTGCAGTTCATTCCTAGCACCTCTCCCTACAGGTAGAGGGACCCTCTGGTCTGTTGAGGAAGACGAACTTTCTAGATCCGACCACAAGATGGCACAGTGATTGCAGCATCCTGGTATCTGTTCAGGGTGAGCCAAACCAAGAAAGAAAGCAATGTGGTCTTGATTGGTGGACACTCAAGGGAAATCCAAAAGAATTTTCAAACTTAAAGCGTCTGTCAGTAGAGGAATTCTTTTTTTCCATGGATCCAGTTGACCAGCAGGATGGAAATTCCCCTTCTCTTTTTCTGTCTATTTATGCAAAAAATATTTGAGTACTCCTTGAGCTTCCACACTGTAGGTATTACGCATTCAGAAATAGGCGATAAAAGGCAGGATCCTACTCTGATGAACTTACATTCTGCAACCTTCACCAGCAACCAACTGAAGATACTGCAGGCAGAACCAAGAGTATTCTATGCTATTTCTTGTTACTTCTGAAGTCATCTCTCCCTTCTTCCCCAGCATAGATCAATCCATAGTTTTATATTATCCAAATGAGTTTGGTTTCTTTCTTTCTTTCTTTCTTTCTTTTTTTTTTGCTTATTGATTCATTGAACACAAATGGAGTACAGCTATTGTTTCTCTGGTTGTACACAAAGTAGAGTCACACCATCTGTGCATTCATACATGTACACAGGGCAATGATGTCTGTCACACATTCTGTTAATATTCTTACCCCCCCACCCCCTGAGTTTGGTTTCAATAAGCCAAAAAACCACCAGTCAGAATATATCAGTGACTAATTTTGTTTTAGCCATGTTTATGAGGTCTTCTATCCTGCTTCTCATTTATCCAGTAATCGAGAATTGACTGTTTCCTTTTCAGTATGTCCAGTATTACACAGGTAAATACATGGGAAGGTACATACTGAGGTATATCTATCATTCATTCCTTTATGACTAATGACAATAAAGTTGTTTAAAGCAGAGGAAAACAAGTCCAACCTTGTGACAGGTACCTGTAGATAAATTTGACGTGCACTGTGTTGGTGCTAAATGTTCGACAAGGTGAACCTAATTTAAATTTACTCAGTTAAAATTACATCTGCTTTTGAAACATTTCTGCAAGGAGTAAACAAGAATGTAAAAATAATAGAAGTATAATGTTTTAGTCAGCTGTTTCGCTGCTGTGACTAAATGAGCTGACCAGAACAATTTTTTTTTTGATTCATTGTATACATGTAGGGTACAACTTTTCATTTCTCTGAAATGAAAGTAAAATCACACTATTGTGTAATCATACATGTACATGGGGTAATGATGTTTGTCTCATTCCATTATCTTTCCTTCCCCCCACCCCCACCCCACCCCTCATTTCCCACTATACAATCCATCCTTCCTTTACCCCCTCCCCAACCTTGTTAGGTATCATCCTCCACTTTTCATTGGTTTTTTGGGATTGGCTTATTTCACTTAGCATGATATTCTCCAGCTCCGTCCATTTACCTGCCAATGCCATAATTTTATTCTTCTTTATGGCTTAGTGATATTCCATTATGTATATATACCACAGTTTCTTTATCCTTTCATCAATTGAAGGGCATCTAGGTTGGTTCCAATGTCTAGCTACTGTGAATTGAGCTGCTGTAATCCTTGACTTGGCTGCTGATTTTAAGTCCTGTGGGTACAGGCCAAGGAGAGGGATAGCTGGGTCAAATGGTGGTTCTATTCCAGGTTTTCTAAGGAATCTCCATACTGCTTTCCAGAGTGGCTGCACCAATTTGCAATCCCACCAGCAATGTATGAGTGTACCTTTTTCCCCACATCCTCGCCAACACCTATTGTTGCTTGTATTCTTGATAATAGCCATTCTAATTGTGGTGAGATGAAATCTTAGGGTAGTTTTGATTTGCATGTCTCTTATTACTGGAGATGTTGAACATTTTTTCCAATATCTGTCGAGTACTTGTAAATCTTCTGTGAAGTGTCTGCTCAGTTCCTTAGCCCATTTATTTACTAGGTTGTTTGTTTTTTTGGTGTAAAGTTTTTTGAGTTCTTTATAAATTCTGGAGATTAGTGCTCTATCTGAAGTGCATATGGCAAAGATTTTCTTCTCTCCTCACAGTTTCAGAGGTCTCAATCCACAGACAGCAGGCTCCATTCCTCCAGGCTCGAGGTGAGGCAGGACATCATGGTAGAAGAGTGTGGCAGAGGGAAGTAGAGAGAGTCTCCACTCTCCAGATACAAAATACCCCAAAGCCTCACCCCAGTTCCACTCTCTTCCAGCCACACCCTACAACTTCAATTACCACTCAGTTATCCCTATCAGGGGATTAAATCACTGATTGGATTAAGATTCTTATAACCCAATTATTTCTCCTGTGAACCTTCTTGCATTGTCTCACACCTAAGCTTTTGGGGGACACCTTGTATCCAGACCACAACATATAGTAATATAGAAACATCAGGTATCACACATTGTTTTAAAACTCTGAGAAATTACTGCCTAGCAGAACAGCCTTCTTTGTGATAGGAGTCTTAACTGAATACTCTTCCCCACCCCACCCCCCAGTTTTGGACCTGGCCTCTTCCCTGTGCCTTCCCTCCATACCTAATCCCTCCACCATCCTGACTCTACAAGATGGAATTCTCTTCCACATACCTCTTGTCAACTCTTACTTCAGTTTCAGGAGGATGAAGACAGGGGATTTATTTGAGAGGTTATGTAAAAGAGAAATTCCCATGTTGTAGAATTCACAGTGGGGAATTTTAGTTACTATGTGTTTCCATAGAGTAGATTTTTTTTTCTTACATACAGTAGTTTTCTCTGATGTTTTGGTAATTATAATATTTTCACAGTTGTAAGTGCATTTTAATATTTTACCACCTACAGTTAAGCCCACAAGCAGAGGGTTAGTCCTTCTTTTGACTAATTACGTAGTCATGGACTAATGGACTGATAACATATTACCAAAATTACCATTTAGTTTAACTCAAAAAATTACTGCCAGCTCCACATGAATTGGTTTTATTTGAGCTGTGATTTGGGTCTGACTATCATAAGAACTTGAGATATACCCTGCCTGTGTCACAGAGACGAGAAGATCGAAAGTACGCATTTCACCACATCATCACTTTTAAGGTGAAGTGGTCTCTTCTGATTTGTCTTTCCTTTGACTAAGATTCTGTGTAAGAGCCTTTGCCAAGGGTAGGGGAAAGAGCTTCTTATTTTTTCAGTCCACGTTAGGGCATTTTGGAGCAGCACTTATTTCTGAGTAACAGTGAACATAAAAGCTTTGCATTTTAAGTCTTCAGAACCATACTAGAGACTTCATAATACATCGCTTTGTTTACCTACCTCACTTTGTTTTCATGATATGACACAGTTAAGTATTCCCGTCCTTCAGAGGAAAATGCTGAAGAGAGATTTAGTAAATTGTCCAGAATTAAACTGATTGTGAGGGTCAGACAGGAGTCAGACCCAGTTCTTTTTTTTTTTTTATTTACTTATTGATTCATTGAACACAAATGGAGTACAGCTGTTGTTTCACTGGTTGTACACAAAGTAGAGTCACACCATCTGTGCGTTCATGCATGTACACAGGGCAATGGTATCTGTCACACACTCTGTTATTAATTTTACCCCCCACCCCTCCCTTCCCTCTATGCTAGCTATCTTTCCTCCATTCTTGCCATCTTTCCCCCCCATATTATGCATCATCATTCATTTATCAGAGAGACCATTCGGCTTTTGGATTTTTGGGATTGGCTGATCTCACTTAGCATAACAGTTTCCAACATCATCCATTTACCTACAAATACCATAATTTTATTCTTCTTTATGGCTGAGTAATATTCCATTGTGTATATATACCACAGTTTCTTTATCCATTCATCTACTGAAGGGCATCTAGGTTGATTCCATAATCTAGCTATTGTGAATTGAGCAGCTATGAACATTGATGTGGCTGCATCACTGAAGCAATCTGATTTTAAGTCCTTTGGGTATAAGCCAAGGAGTGGGATAGCAGGGTCAAATGGTGGATCCATTCCAAGTTTTCTAAGGAATCTCCACACTGCTTTCCAGAGTGGCTGCACCAACTTGCACTCCCACCAGCAATGTATGAGTGTACCCTTTTCCCCACATCCTCGCCAACACCTGTTGTTGCCTGTGTTCTTGATAAAAGACATTCTAATTGGGGTAAGATGAAATGTTAAGGTGGTTTTGATTTGCATTTCTCTTATAACGAGTGATGTTGAACATTTTTTCATAAATCTGTTGATTGCTTGTAGATCTTCCTCTGTAAAGTGTCTGTTCATTTCCTTGGCCCATTTATTGATTGGGTTATTGGTGTTCGTGGTGTAAAGATTTTTGAGTACTTGGTAGATTCTGGAGATTAGTGCTCTGTCCGAAGTGTGTGTGGCAAAGATTTTCTCCCACTCTGAAGGCTCTCTCTTCACATTGCTGATTGTTTCCTTTGCTGAGAAGAAGCTTTTTAGTTTCACTCTATCCCAATCATTGATTCGTGCTTTTATTTCTTGTGCTTTGGGAGTCATGTTAAGGAAATCTGGTCCTAGTCAAACATGATGAAGATTTGGACCTATTTTCTCTTCTATTAGGTGCAGAGTCTCTGGCCTGATTTCTAGGTCCTTGATCCACTTTGAGTTGAGTTTTGTACAGGGTGAGAGATATGGGTTTAGTTTCATTTTGCCGCATATGGATTTCCAGTTTTCCCAGCACCATTTGTTGAAGAGGCTGTCTTTTCTCCATTGCATGTTTTTGCCTCCTTTGTCAAGTATGAGATACCTGTACTTATTTGGGTTTGTCTCTGTGTCCTCTATTCTGTACCATTGATCTACCTGCCTATTTTGGTACCAATACCATGCTGTTTTTGTCACTATTGCTCTGTAGTATAGTTGGAGGTCTGGTATTGTGAAACCCCCTGCTTCGCTCTTCTTGCTAAGAATTGCTTTAGCAATTCTGCAGACCCAGTTCTGATTCTCAGAAGCCAGTCTTCCTCTCCACTTCTGTACCTCTTGATTGCTTATGCTCTGCATCTGGGCAAAATGTTTTGAGACCTTCTTCAAGTCAGTTTTAAAGGAGTGTTTAAAGATGGTTTCTAAAACTGTACTGCCTGAGATTATGAAAAGATCTCTCTATAACATGTCCCTGTGTCACAGTAGAGAAAGGGCCTGGAGTGTGGGACAGATTGAGGAATTTTCAGGCAGTGGAGAAGGGGCTGTCCCAGCTCCTAGGCTGATGCTTCAACAGAGAAAAACCCAGTGCTGCACACTGATGGTTTGAACCCCTTTTGTTAATTATGTCAGCAAATTCTGCATAGGCCTAAGTGACTTTATAATTTAGGAAGCTCACAGTTTCTTTTTAAAAGATGCTAACGTAAATAGAATTTGAAAGATCACTGCTAATTCTGTTTCAGAAAACAGACACACACAAAGATTGGATATGCTGTAAATAATCTGAAAATAGGACCAGTAGTATGGGAGTAGGAGGAGCAAGTTGTACATGCACCTACGTTTAGGACAATTTGTAAATTATCAGAATGATTTTAGAAGTTTCAGCTCCTAGTAACATGATTCCTTCACCCATCTCCAGTCTGTCTCTTAAGCTTTGCTCCAAAAATAGTGAATCTCCTGAAGCTTCCCAGACACATCATCATATAATTTGTGACTTCTCTACTTGGAATGCCTGCCCATGCTTAACTGGTGCTTATTCTTTTATCTCAGTTCCAGAGTTAACTTTGCTTATTTTATTAATCAAATGCAGACCTCCTAATAAGCATGGTGCTTCTTGCTTACTAAGCTACTGCTAATGAATATGGAGATGATTCTCAACTTACATTGGCGTTACATTCCAATAAACCCATCATAAGTTAAAAATACTGTAAGTTGAAAATGCATTTAATTCCCCTAACCTATGGAACATCTTTGCTTAACCTGTCCTACTTTAAAATGTGCTTAACACAAAGTCAGTTTTATATAAAAGCATTGAATATTTCATATAATTTATTGAATGCTGTACAGAAAGTGAAATTAGAAGAGCCCTATGGGTTGCTTTCACAATGTTGCAAAGTCAAGAAATCATAAATTGAACCATTGTAAATAAAGGACCATCTATTTTTAAAGGGGCTGTATAAAGGTTTAATGCAGACATTTCAATGGGTACTTCCTTTGGTATTTGATAAATGAAACTTATCCCAGAACTATATCTGTAGATCTCAGTTCCAGTTAGAGAGTATTCCTGGAGCCTTTAAATCATGTAGTGTGATATGCCAGTTCATAAGCAACAGGTGAACTGCACTGGCTTCCTCCAAGTTCAACAGCTGAGAATGTGGCCCTAAAAACTGCCTAGATATGTATCCTTCCTAGTAAGGATTGAAGGTTACTCATATTTAAGCTGCTATTCCTCATATTCCCCGCCCTACCTCTGAATGGGAAAGGAGAGATTTCTGTCTTTTCCAGTCATTGCCTTTATAAAGGATTTTAGTTTAATAGTTTACAGAAAGTTTTCTTTTCATATTTCAGTAAATTCTCATTCTTGTTAATTTTGTTTTTTCCAATATGAAAACATTGTCATTTTTTTTGTTCTTTTTCTACAGCTTTATTCATGTGTAATTGACATTTTATAAACTGTACTTATGCGAAGTGGACACTGTACCCACTTGGGCCATACATATACATCCCTGAAACCATCACCACAGTCAACATGGTGAGCATATCCATCATTCCAAAGAGTTTAATCATGCCCTTTTTTGAATGGTCCTTCCCTGTTCTAGCTCTTGTCTCACCTCCTGTCCTCAGATAACCACAGATCTAGTTCCTGTCACTATAGTATATTTTGCATTTCCTAGACATTCATATGAATGGAATCATACATTATATATTCTTGCTCACCTGGCTTCTTTCATTAAGCATAATTATTTTGAGGTTTATCCATGTTACTGCGTGTATTAATCGTTCATTCCTTTTTATTGACCATTTAGTAGCCCATTATTTGAATTTACTACAACTTGTTTATCTGTTCACACATTGATGGACATTTGGGTCTTATCTAGTTTTGACTTTCATAAACAAAACTGACTATTCATATATAAGTCTTTGTGAAGATGTATGTTTTCATATCTCTTGAGTAAATACACAGATGTGAAATGACTGTGCTCTATGATAGGCTCACGTTTAACTTTTGTTAGAAACCATCGAACTGTTTTCCAAAGGAATGATACCATTGTTACCATCAGTGATGGATAGAAATTCCACTTGCTTCATATCATCACCAGGACTTGATACAGTCAGATATTCAATCTTAATTTTGGTCATTGGAGTGTGTGGATAGCATTATCTGATTGTGAGCTTTGTAAGTTTTGTTTGTTTGTGTGTTTGTTTAAGTCAGATGGATAGTGTGCCAGCCAGCAGTGTAACAAGGTTTGAGGCAGGTACATCTCACACAGTGGCATGAAAACCCAATCATGCTTGTGAACCACAAAAGAATTTCATTGTGATATTAATTTGCATTTCCCTAATGACCAGTGATGATACGCATCTTCTCATGTGCTTTTTGCCATCCATATGTATTCATGGGTGAAATGTCTGTTCAAATGTCTATTTAAATTGAGTTGTTTGTTTTCTTACTGTTGAGTTTTGGATGTTCTTTATGTATTCTGGACACACATTCTTCATCAGATATGTAGTTTGTAAAGGTTTTGTTGTAGTCTTCTAGTGGCCTATCTTTTCATTCTCTTAACTGGGTCTTTTGAAGAATAGTATTACATTTTGATGAAATCCAGTTTATTAATTTTTTAACTTATGGATTGTGTGTCTGGTGTTATAATCAAAGAATTTTTGACTGACTGTCCCAGAGATTTTTCCACTGTGTTCTTCTAGAAAGTATATAATTTGGGTTTTATATGTAAGTCTGTGATGATGTAGAGTTAAGTTTTGTATGGGGTGTGAGCTATGGCTCCAAGTTCATTTTCTTGATGTATGTACCTCAAACTTTTCTAGAAACATATGTTAAAAACATTTTTTGATAAAATAATTTTTTCATTATAAAAGTAAGGCATTTATAAAATACAGAAAAGTGTTAAGCCTATATCTTGCCTATCTTTATAACTTGCCTGTGTACATTTAAGGGCAACTCCGGTGGGAAGAGGGCTAGCTTATGTCACAAAATTAGGATCATAGTGTATGCCCTTAATGCTGTGTCCTACTTTTTTTGAAATTTTAATATTATATGTTGTCCCATATTAAATATTATTTAATATTTTTTAACTACTCTTCTCCATGTAATTAAATAATCAAAACTTCATGATTTTAATAGCTACATAGTTGTTCTATCATGTAGATATATTTCACCTCTTTTGTTAGATCTTATCAATTTTATTCTTAAAATTTGAACATCTTTGTTTTTAAATCTATTCTCATTTTTTGCTTTAATTTTTAGAAATGGATTATCAAGTCAACGTATATGAACTTACACAATGTTTTATAACTGCCCTGCTTCTTACCTTGAGTACACGACTACAAGATGCCCCGACCATTGGGGCTTCAGTGCACTTGACTCATTTGAATCCTTCCAAAGTCTATAAACTACACTAAACTGCATTGGAGCCAGAGTCATCTTAGAGTCTACAATAATCTACAGTTCTAACTCTTGAGTTCTTCTAGCGGTTAGGCCCACCCCAACCACATATACTCACACACATTTTGTCTTTGGGGAAGGGTCTTCTTTTTCTTTTATTGTTTCCTCCTTTTTTCTTCTTTTTTTTTTTTTTTTTTTGGAGGAGGAGTGTGCTGGGGATTAACCTAGAAGTGATTTACCACTGAGCTGCATCCTTAATCCTTTTTTTATTTTATTTTGAGACAGTGTCTCACTAAATTGCTTAGGACATATCTAAATTACTGGCCTGGAACTTCTGATCCTCCCGCCTCAGCCTCCTGAGTCTCTGAGATTACAGGCATACACCACTGTACCCAGCTGGGGAAGGGTCTTCTTAATTGTACTTTTCTCAATGCAAAAATCATCCAAAATCCTTGGAATTCTTTTCCTTTTCTAATCTTCTATGGTACTTGTTTAAACCATATAATATTGTTTTTAACTATTGATTTATCACACTAGTCATCATCAATACCATTTGTTTTAACAGTGGTATGTCTTAACTTGACCAAAAATGCATACTCGGCAACCACAGCTAGCTTTCCCACTCTTAGAGAACAGGGATCATGTCCATTAGTAGCCATGGTGATCAGATCTGTAATGTAAGTGCTAGGTGTTGGTAATACTACATCAGTGTCCCATATTTATCTTAATAGTGGTACTTCGTATAACTGAGCATCAGCTCTGGCTTAGGGACATGAAGCAGTTCTGCATAGAACTTCTGGCATCCTTTTCTGTCTTAATTATGCTCCTAAATGTTGATCTTCAAAATATGCACCAACAGAAGGACATGGACGGTAACATTACCCAAAAACACAGGTTACTTGAGAAAACATTTTTGTTTTTGTTTGTATATTATAGAAGGACCTGCCCCTGAGAATTCATTTGGAAACACATAATATTCGCATCATAAAGACAAACTCAGGATCTTAGAAATTGTCCCCAGTTTCTTAATCTGCTTCTACCTTAGGGCACTCAGTTGTTTGTACCTTCCTGCATGAACCAAGAAATCAAAGAAAGCACTGATGGGGCAGAATTTCTCCTTGGCCTTTGCTCAGAACAGGCTAGACACCACAGAAGATTTTTCCAAAAATTCTCCCAGAGAAGATAGTGGATGTTTTTAGAATAAAAAGAAAACAAGCAGCCAACTTGAGAAATGGCAGTAAACTTGGAATAATATTGCACTGAATAAAAATATGAGTAATGTAAATGTAATTTGGAGGATATATATATAGAGAGAGAGATAGTGATTTATTTGCTTTTCATTTTTCAATGTACTATAAAGATTTTGCTTGTTTCACATTTGTTTCTAACAGGATTTAAGAAATTTTTTTTTTAATAAAGGACAAAGAATATGTGATAACGTATAAAAACAACTTTGTTCATGTGCCATTAACCAAATTGGGCCTGACTTTTCGAATTTCAAACTAACTCTTCTTTTCTTTTTAGGTTGCCTCTTGGTGCTGCCTTGGCGGTATTTGGCACCCAGAATGCTTCATTCTGTGACGGTCTATTAATAAGATTGCCTTGCTAGAGTTTGGAGCAGGGCTTCAGGTAGGTGGCTTTTATCATTATATGGCATGACTTTCAAAGTGATCAGTTATTCCAGTTCCTAAATAATGTAAGATATAATATCACAAGCTTTGAAAAGCATGCCACATAATAAGCATGCCACTTACAATTTCAGGATCCACCAGTGTATATTGTGATCAGCACGACTTCAGTAATAGTTATAGTCTACTGGAAGGCAACAAGCAGGCTTCTTCACTCTGCACAAAATACGTAGCTGCTATAAAAGCTTGTTTGTTCATTTTCACCAGAAAGCCCCCAGATAAACTCTTAATTGAATCTTCCTTCTCTGAATCTTGCTCAGAGTGGCAGAGTACCCCATGTTGTCCCTGTATGTCTATCTGCTGGGGAGGATCTGATTAAGAATTGTCAGGTGGAGAAAGGGGATTAGATCTGCTTCCTGCAATGGGCAGATGCTTGAGTAAGGCTAGTGTTGCTGGGAAGAGGACACACAGGCATCTAGATTTCCCAACCTGTAAAGATGTGACTCAATAGCACAGAATCAAAGTGTAGCAATATTTGGGAATCAGGCATACATGGATTTGGCACCAGGTAAGTCTGTCAGTAGTACCTAAAACACAGGTTGGGGTTTAGAGGCCAGAACCCCCAGAAGGGAGAGACTAGGGAAAAACAGAAGTGGCTGTTCTGAGTACCAGGGAATGGTCTCAAGCTCTTAAACTCT